>VWZT01006284.1:678798-908168 GCA_013397055.1 Pachycephala philippinensis
AAAAAAGTGTTATTATTGTCTGGTTGAATAGCTACATAAAAGAAAGAGTTTGTGTTACTACAGGACTTTGTGTCATTCCACATGTGTTTTCTAAGAGAAATTAACCTTCCTGTGGAAGTTAATCCAGTCACTGCTAGTATAAACTCGGTTTTCCAAAAAGACATCAAAGTTACAAGTTGCAGTCCTATTTTAAAGCTGTTTACTCTTAGAATATACATGCTGCAGAGAAACTAAAATCACTATTCAATATTTCACTGCTCTTAAAAAAATCATAAATTAATGAACATTTGAATTAGAATTTATTAAACTTATATTTCTTTATTAATTGATTTGAGTAGCACACTTAGCTCTCTTTTTATATATAGGAATAGATTTATCAAGCTATGGTACATTTCCATGCCTTTAAAACTTCTTATTTTTACATTCAGGATAGGGAAACAGAGAATGTAAGGGTCCCAAAAGTCTTATACTGTTAGAGTTCAGAGAATGATTTAATTTTCCTTAAGTACACAGAGGAGAAATCAAAGAAATATGTAAAGCGTATATAAATCCTGACCAATTTTTCTTATACATCATCAGTCAAATTCATTGTAGATTTTATCTACAAAACACACACTGACAGTGACAAATCATATCTTGAGTTCCTCATATATTTTGCCTAACGCGCTATTTTCCACCCTTTGGGGTGACAGGAAATACCAGTTTAAACTCAGATGAAGAGTTTTTGTTAGACAGGCTGTCAGGTCCACAGAGAATGATGCTGGTATCTGTGGAATTCTGCCATGTCATGATGTCAATAAAAATTTTGACTCTAAAAAAAAAAAATCCATGCATATGCAACTTCTTTTAATGATATGACTGTGTTTTGAGACTGCTGGAAACAGATGGACTACATCTGCAGCCTTTTCCTCATTCACTAGAAGGGTCACCTGGTCATAAAAGTTCCTGTCTCCTACAGTAAATGAATGTTTTCCTCCAAGACGTTGCTTTTTTTCAGTTGAGGATTTAAGAGATGCCCAAAAGTATTTTAATATCCCTGTTACTGTCTATAAAACTTTTTTAATTAAAAATGTGAAGTTAATTTATTCAGGATACATCAGCCTCTACCTTTTTCAGAGTTTAGGATTTATTGATTAGAACCAAAAGGTGACAAAACCCAGACAGTTTATGTTACCATGAAAGCAAAATCTGAGGCTCATTCTAAACCCTGGGTTATTTTCAAAACTGGTACCTTTTCCAATATTCTGTTGTAAAGAAAAACTGAGTCTATCCTGCTTCATGTATGTCCATCTACATACAAGATGTGGCAGTGGCTGCCAGAATATCAAAAATACCATCCCTTTCCTGTAACATGAAGAAATGTCTAAGTTAAACAGAAAAGGTGTTGTTAAGTTGCTACCAGGATAAACTGGAGAACAGAATGGCTCTGAGAATTATTTTTTTTCTGCCAACAGCCACTCAACTATGAAAAAAAGAAATCATATACACTTAATATAGAAGGAGCAAATACTCACCTAGATTTTCGCTTTTCACACCTGGGACCATTCAAAGATGTCACCATGTTGAAGATCATCGTTGGCGATGTGGACGAACCTCCTCTCTTCACTATGCCTTTCTATGTCATGGAAGTTTATGAAAATTCAAAGATTGGGACTCCTGTTGGCACAGTAACGGCACATGATCCTGATGCTGCAAACAGTTTAGTGAGGTATAGTAAATCCAAATTATACGGATTAATTTTTCAAACATGAGATTGAATTTCACAAGCTTAAGGGTTAATGAGATCTGGAATGTATGAGGACTACTTATTTTAGTACGTAAAGAGAAACATAGGTCAGAAGAGCGTCATGATCAGTCTGTATGGATTAGATTTAGTAACATAACCTTCAGCCTTTGTTTGGTTTGCACTGTAATTATGTATGTAAAATTCCCATCACTGATCTGAGCAAAGGTCTGATCTGCCAGCCGTATCCTGCCACTAGTTGTGAATCTGTTAAGGATTACAGCACCATTTTTTCCTGTCTGTCAGTATTGTGCTGGCCGTCTGCACACTTGCTGCATTGTAGTTGTCCCAGGTGTTTGTGCAAGACAGCAGCAGGTTTAGATACATTTTTCTTTTAGAGACAAGCAGGATCATTTTTGCAAAATTTTGGTTGAGGATGAACCGAATATTTTGTAATATGCTTCAGGTTTACTGGAGTAGCCAAATAATCAAATAGGTATAATAATGAATTTTGTGGAACAGTACACGAACTTTATTTGTCAAAGGTAGTAGTAGATTTAAAAGTTTCCAAAAAAATACACATGAAAGCATTTTTTATGCTATTCCTTTTTATGACATAATGGTACAGGCTTTGTAGAAATTATATTATTATATCCTTGAAAAGCAGTTTTTCTTAAACTAATTGGGCATATTTAGTCTCCTGACTGAGTTGAAATCTGCTGGGTATGTGTAATAGTCTAGGTAAGATGAAACAATTTTTTCAGAACGATGAAAACATCAGATTTTTATGGTTCTCTTGTGCTAATAGTCTAAGATTCAAAATGTTTTGTGTCAGAGAATCAATATATGCAATTTCTTAGTGGCAAGTTATGGCCTTTGAAAAGTTGCCATTATGGTATCTGTACCTAAATCATAACATGAATAATAAAATTTTGTTAAAAATAGCTGCCAAATGCTGGTAGCTTTAATACTATAATTCTGAAGCTACTAACACAGTCAGACCGATTACCATCATGGAAGTTTGGAGTAGGAAGGGCAAGTGCAGATTTGACTAGCTGGTCCATAATTCAACTGTCTGTTGCTCATAATAGTTTTGTCTAGAAAGAGAGAACTCTGGCAAAAGGGAAGTAGCAGCATTTTGTACAAAGGCTGGGAAGGCCAGAAGTAGATTTTCTGGGTGAAACAGGCAGTAATTTGGAGATAGAAGGATCAGAAGGAAAAATGTTTCCAAATATTGAGCTTTTTGTATTTGTCCTTTTTTTTTCCAAACCTGAATTTGTAACCAGTGATTGAGTACAGAGTATTAAGTATCCATATTATTCATATTATTGAGGGAAAAAATTGTACTTACTTTTATCTATCCTGTTTTCCCCTCCATTGACATATATTTTTGAGTTGTTCCTTCCATCTCTGTCTCAATGGGGAAAAATATACAGTGCTAACATAACATATTCAAACCATGAAGATCTGAAGGGAGCCATCTCTCAGTTACATGCTGGTGGGGTTTGGCAAGGGCAGTGGCAGCTCAGATGTCCTTGGCATTACATTGTGACCAGGTCCACCCTCTAGCCAGGCTTTTTCCATCCTGGTGGAACTGGCAGTGAATGTCATTTGTGAGGTGTGGGCTTTTTATGAAGATGCTGATTTTCTACGGCCTGAACTAACATGTTGCTGTACAGGACTCCAGACAGGCACCAGGCTGGGTTGGTGTGCCCTCAAGTTTTCCTTGAGCTTCCTCCTGCAGGAGCAGAAAGGTCTGTCTGAGAATGGACAGCTTTAATCCCCTTTCCCTTACCCCAGCTTCACACAGAAACACTGATGTGGTGCAGAAGGGCTTTGTATTGTTTTAAGATCTGGCTACAGCTTGGGAAACTGTGGGTTGGAAGAGGTGTGACCGGAGAAGTGGGACAGACTGCATGGGCTGAGCTGCTGCTCCTCTTGGAGGCAGGGTCCTGCCCCATGCTCCACTCACAGCGACGAGCAAAGGAGCAGCTCAGAGGCGGCTGTATTTCTCAGAAGCCTCCATGCAGTGCACTTATGGCCTTCCGTGCTGCTTTGCAGGAAATGTCTCCACTGTTTGAAACCCTGGTGAGTCTGAAAGATGGAGGGTAATGAGATCACGTCTCTTCATTTCCCTGCAATTCCTGGTTCACTGAAAATGAAAATAGTGATTATAAAAGTGTAACCAGGAAGATTCAATGTAACTTTCTTAGAAAGCAGAGATCACAATCTCCAGGGAAGATGGGTACAGATAGGACTTGCCCTGCTGATCTCTGTGCAGCAGGGGAGTAACAGAATAGCACTTCTTACCCAAATGGCTCAGATACATCTCCAAATACTGTGAGGCTACAGGACAAGATACAGAACGCTAATTTGCTTATCAGTCTTTCCTAATCCACTTGCGCATCCTTTCCACTTTATGAGGACACTCGCTGCTGTGTATGAGATTGATGAAGCATTTAGGCCCACACAGTTGAAAGCATATCACTTTGCTGTTCAGCTGTTAAAAGAGATACAGTGCTGTGATTTGTTCACTGCCCAATTAAGTTTATTTTGATGGCAGGAACAATTCTTGTGTACAGAATAATCGTTGGAAGTGTAGTTAATGTAATTAACAGTGCTGAAATCTTTTTAAGAAGTTATGTGAACTGAACACAAAAATAAATAGCAACATCTATTGCTCTCAGTAGAGGGAGACAAAGTGGGTTTTGTCCTTATTTCCTCACTGCAATTTCATCACAGTGATTTCATCTTGTTCCTGAGCTGAGCAGTCTTCAGAGGGCACTGACTTTTTGCCACTGCTTGTACTAGTGTTTTAATCTTTAAATCCCAGCAAAACAACCTCTGTAATAACAAATGTAGCTAATAGTGGTGGGGTCTTTTTATTCAATATTTATCTGATTGGCAATTTGACTGTTCTAAAGGATTTTTCTTTTTAAGTTGATTGATTTTTTTTTTTCTTTGAATAGATAGAAATGCATTTTCAGGGAAAATTTTTAAAGTGCTCTCTTTTAGAATAAGATTATTATTCTACTGAAATATGAAAAGCAAGATATAACAGAAAGCATAAGAAAGAAATATATTACAACTTCATCATGTATTAATTTTAAATATAAAGAGTTTCTGAAGAGTTTGAAAATCACTTAAAAATTTACTTTAAAAATTGTTTTCTAAATCAACAGAAACCATCCTTATTTGTAATTCATTCACAGGTATTACTGCCTTGTTGGAGCATTTATGAGAAACTAATCCCCTTTCATTGCATTGTGTCAAGTATTCTGCTTCCATACTCATATCTTTTGTTGCTTGAAAAGGTCAGGGTTAAGTCACATCTTATAATAATATCTGATGTACAAGTGGGTCTTGAAAGGTCTCTTCCCACACAATATGGAAGAAGGGATGACTAGTAAATGCTCTAATTACAATTTTTTCTTAGTCTATTATTCATTTTAAATCTCTCTATATCTACCTAGATTTTTTTTTTTCCTGAAATCATGCACAGAAGGCTTGCATGGAGATTAGGGTTGAAAACACCTTTTATGGAATTGGCAAGGCACTTATGTGCTTTGAGAGCAGCCCTCGTTCTGTTAGTGCTGCCTCAGGGCTGCAGCAGCACCTCTTGAAACCCTAACATCTTCCTGTAGGTAGTGATCCTTGGGTGGTGAGTCCACCCAGGCACAGCGCATATTCCAGACAATCCTTGGAGCTTTCCAACTGCATCTGGTCTGTTTCCAGTGGAATGGTTTTCAGAAACATAATGCTGCAGCTGTTTCCCAAGCCACCTCCAAGTTAGTGATTCAGAAAAGAGCAATGACTTTTTAAGATCATGAGACTTTCTGTAACTCTGATATAATAGTGAAAGTAGTTCCATGACATAGACCACTTCTCCCAGAATAACTTCCCGGTTTGATAATGTACTTTGAAGATCTGAAAGCCCTTGTTAATGTTATACTCTTGAAATAGTAGTGTTTGAGACATAAGACATCCCGTTATAGAAATACTGTAACATCAGATCATTCCTTTGACTGCTGCCTTGTCATTCAGTGATACAGGAGGTAAATCACTGCTTTGAGCACTAGTGATAGGACCTCTGCCCCCTCTGGTCATTTTTTTACACCCAGTTATTATGTTTAACTTAGGCTGTTTGCATTTCTCAGAGGAATTGTTATTTTCCTGGTACGGGAACAGAAAACTTCTGGTGAACAGGGTACAGGTCCTGATCAGGACTCTGCCTGTGACAGTAGTGTCAAATGCTTAGAAAAATAAGTATCTTCCCTTTCCAGAAGGTCTACAATTGCCTGGTTAAAAACAACTTTGTATTTTTTTGGTCCTTGGAAGATTGATTTGCTATGTTAATACGTTGGAATTCAAGTAAATTTTATCTTGGACCTTAATCAGCCTGTAATATATCTTACTATAATGTATTTTATTCACAAGGATTGATCAGCTATAGGAAACAGAAGTCAGAAAAAACCCATTGTTTTGGTTTGGGTTTGGGGTTGATTTTTTTTTAATTTTTGCTCTAAAAATTAATTTTAAAATCTTTTAAATTTATTTTGTCCTAAAAATTGACTGTTAATTTTGTGCTAAGATGGTGAAGAATAAAAGTACAACCTCAGCTCTGATCCTGGCTTCTCACTTTTCAAATGGTTCTATGGTGTTGCCTTAAAATGGATGATATATCATAATGGTTATAATACAGATATATACTAATGAGTACAAAAACTTGATTTCCAACACCACACCTGATATGCAGAAGCTCTAATAAATACATAGTTCCCTTGTCCTACTTTGATTTAAATTGACAACCTTCACTTTCCTTCTTTCAGAAAGAATACCGAAAAATTAATGAATTACAGATGCATATGATTATAACAATAATTGTGGTGTAGGACTTTTTTCTTCAATTCCTGCATTAGCTAGAGAAACTTATTTTAACTTTTGCTGCATTGATTGTAAAAGATAGTCATCTTTTAGATTCATCTGAAGGTGAATACTTTATGTCATCAGCCTTTAGAAAGTAATCTTAGTTTTCACTAAATGATATTTTAAGAGGAACACTCATATGCAGATGAAAGAACATACCCAGTAAGTTTTATGTATTCCTATTATTATTTCTCAAAGTCTTAAATACATAAAGTATTGTGAAAAATTCAGGTTTTAGACTTTTTTTCTGATGTAGTTTAAATTTGCTACAGGTAGAATAAAACCTCAACTTGTGATTCAAACTGAAGAAAGGTACAAGACAACTGCATGAGAGGATCAAACGGAGGGGCTGAAAATTAGAATTATATTTTCAAAGGTGTTTTTTCCTTCTGTTCTCTGAGATCAGTTCAGTTTCTATGCCAATCATCCATACTGTCAGTAGGGAGAAGGGATAAGACTGATCCCCTGATGGAAAATACAGGAGTCCTTTCACCTGGTTATATTCATTTGTCTTACTTGCCCTTTGAATATCAGATAAGAGGAATAAAATCAGTTTGTTTTCCTGTGCACAGCCAGCATGGCTCCACTAAGGGCAAGTCCTGCCTGACCAGTCTAGTGGCCCTGATGGAGTGGCTGTATCAGTGGACAAGGGAAGGGTTACAGATGTCATTTATCTGGACTTCTGTAAAACCTTTGACACAGTCCCCCACGACATCATTTTCTCTAAACTGGGAAGAGATGGATTGGATGAGTGGACTGTTAGACTGAGGTGACCTAATTGCAGCTTTTCAGTACTTGAAGGGAGCCTACAAGAAAGATGGAGAGCGACTATTTTCAAGAGCATGTAGTAACAGGACAAGGGGGAATGGCTTCAGACTGAAAGAGAGCTGGTTTAGCTTAAATATTAGCAAAAAGGTCTCTACCGTGAGGGTGGTAAGAGACTGGAAAAGGTTGCCCAGAGAAGTTGTGGGTGCCACATACCTGGAAATGTTTAAGGCCTGGTTGGATGGGGCTCTGAGCAATCTGGTGTAGTGGAAGGTCTCACTATCCATGTCAGGGAGGTTGGATCTAGATGATAGCTAAGGTCCCTTCCAATCCAGGCTATGAGTCTGTGATTCTTTGTTGGCTGTACTTAGGGCAGCGTGCTGAGATCAGTGCCATCATGTAGAGTGACCATCCCTCCCTCATATGTCCGTGGGGGAACATGTGAGATGTTCCAGATCCTGCCAGCCCTGTGCTTGTGGAGGCAAAGGCAGACATCTGTCCTCCTCAAAGGAGACCTCAAAGCACAACACTATCAAAACCCTCCAGTATTCTGTCTAAGACTGTCAGTAAATTGAGACAGAAAAAAAAACACCCTATTTTGAATGGCTGGAGAGAGATGGGAATTTTTCTTCAATTTCTTCTCTAATTCTCCAACAGACTTGACAGAGGGAAAACATTTTAAAAACTTTCTTTATGGTGTTGAGGTGGGAGGTCTGTTGCTGTTTTGTTCCCTGAGACCTCAAATTAGTTTTGATTCTTGTCAAACTGTGTGTCCTAGGTCTCCCAGTAAAAAAAAATATCCATCTTCTTGAGCAGGAACTGGTAAGATGTTCTGAAAGCTCCTCTGACTAGAAAGAATCCAGCTCAAGATATGATTCAGTGGTCAGAATCTCACATCAACCAGAACTGCCTCCATCCCTCCCTTAGAGCTGAGAGAGAAAACACTGACAGATCATCTTTTTGACCATGAAAGACTGATTTTTCCTGCCAGAACATTGTCTTTATGTTTCCATCATTTCTACTGACTTCAGAATGCCTCAAGTATTAACCTTCTTTTATGGTTTTAGAATAAGCCTTTGTATCTGAACATCTCCAGAGTGTAGTTATTTGATAGAGTCATTCAAGTCCAATAAATAGGCATAAATCTATCAATCATGGTTTGATTTGATTTAGTCTATAACATGTAGGGGAAAGAAAAGATAGTCTGTAAGTAGAGTACCATTCTTTAGCTGGTAGGTAGAAAAGTAGCTGTAGTTATACAGAAGTAGCTGTAGCTGTAGCTACCTTTTAGGGAAATGTAAAAGTGTTTCTCATGTAACACTTACTGCACCTTATTTCTTATGAGCATTGATATCTGAATGTTCATCTCTTTGAATAACAAGCAACTAGATATAATAAGATAGACATAGTTCTGCCATCAACACATTTACCTGAAATGCATTTGAACAGTCATAATCCTCTGAAGAAATTAATGAACTCATGAAAAGAAGACAAACCTTTATCTTGCTTTGAAATCTGAATTATGCCTTGAAGGGTGTGGCCTGTACTTAGCCTACATTTATTGGTAGAATTAGCTAGAAAAATGATCACTGGTTAACATATGCAGACAGAAAACGCCAGCTAGAAATGATGAGTGTCTAGAAATGGCTTATTTCCTTCAAATGAACAGCATTCCAGATTTCTTTTGTCCAAGGTGAGCAGTGTGCTAGCAATGCATAGAGGATGGGAATGAGAACTGGAGCAGGAAGATGACTTGTACATAAAATTCAAACCAGTAGTGGCTGCCTCTCAGTGGCTTTTCTGAGAGACAGTGGTTCGCTGCTGTCAAATCCCCTGTGTGTCCTGGGATCTGCCAACTCACATCTCCAGGACCAGGAGATGGAAAGCTGCTACTCCTGCTGAGCTGAGATTTCAATGAGAGGTGAGCCAGGAGTCCTGTATGGAAACAGCAAGGTACTGCTGATCAGCTGATGGATGTCAGCTGGCAGCCAGCACCAGCAATAACTCAGTGGGAACAGCATACTGAATCAACTTCCTTTAAATGCTCTGAGAGGAACAGTATTTTTCTCAAAGTTATGCTACGTCTGAAATGAAAGCAAAGGACCAGTAAACAGAGGGATTACCTTCTCCAAGCTATCTTCGAATTTATTTAATTTTCACACCTGGAAAGCACAGTTGAAGGCTGTAGTTCTCAGTAGCAGTCTTCTGCCAAGGAGCTCTGGAACACCAAATGTCCCCTTAATGTACCAGACATGCTGCAGGGAGAAAATTGGTTACCTGCTGATTGGCATGACTTCTGACTCATACTTCACAATTGCTTTTCTCTCCTGGCTGAGTTTGTTTGAACTATGGGGAAATAGATTGGCCTTGGAATGGAGGTAGTGTAGTGCAAGACAGTCATGGCAACAGAATGCCTCCCCACCACCTCATTTAGCTTCAAGAGTTTCCTTCTTGTTCCCAGGTTCATGAGTGCTGCTGTCAGGAGGCAGAGAGAAGATAAAAGGCACGCACTCGAGTTATGTCCCAGCATGGGACATTTCTTGTTTTTCTGCGGCTAGTCAAACACAGAGAGTTGCAGCTAGTCGGTTCTCTTACTCTTCATCATGGTATATCTCCTTCTCTCACTCTGCAATTGCTTACTCTTCCTATTGTAAGATATTTTATAAAATGAAATAAAAATTTCTATGCTTTGAATCTATCTCTTTCTTAGAAAGTTTTTTGCTTTAATCTTTAACTGAACAGGTTTTCTTATAACGGCATTTGATTTCTAACTGATAACTCTTTAGAAGGTATAATTGGTTGGATAAGATTCTGTTCCCGTCCCATGGACTTTTTTTTAGTGGTTCTTTGTAACCAGTTTCACTTGTTATTTCAGAACTGGCTATTTGCTTATGTCTCAAAAGAAAAGTCCAAAGAAGTATTGTGATCTTTGAATTCACATCTGGCTGAAATCTGTCTTTGGAAGTTTATTATCAGTATGAGGTTTGTAGCCAGGTTAGAAATATGTAAGAGATCATTTTTGCAGTTAATACATATAATACAGTTAATACAGTAATAAATGCAAAGTAACATAATGAAAAGGTTAGTTAAAGATTTGATTAAAAACAGAAAGACACAACTCAAAACCTTTATAAAAGTTCAAACTCAAGGTTCTTCCTTAAAACACAGTATCTAGAGAGAGCCATACCAGAATAATAACAGCCTATGCCAGTTGTCTATCCAGTGATGAACTGATGTTAATATTAAGACTGAATAATTTAGGTAGAGAGATTCTGAAAATACTTATGCCTTTTAGCTTCAGAAGCCCTCCTAAAAGGCTTTGAGATCATTAATATTCCTAAACTATTTTAGCACCTTTTAAAATTTTCTCAATTTAAGCAGTCTTTGCATTATTAGAGTCTGACAGGTTTAACACTGAAAGTAGATTTGTATGTTCTACAGTGACCTTCTGCCCAAGGGCCATCATTCATACATAGTTCTCTTTATTTCCTAATTAATGCAAATGCTTTAAGTGTTCAGTAAAAATGGGAGGAATAACTGTCACCACTGACCCACTGCTTCACTAAAAGGCAGGAAGTGAGGAACAAAGCCAGAGGAGCCAGTGGCTTGTTTTGCTCAGAAGAAGGGATAAGGATATGGATGAAGCTGGGAATGCCATTCCGTTCACTGACACTGCCTAATAAAAAGGTGGCACATGTTGCATTTCCCAGTGCTAGCAGGATTAAGTTTTGGTATTTAATCTCCTTCAGATTTTCTTCAGATAGTATGACTAATAAGTTTTCTATATTCATGATCTTTATTAATGAAGTTTCTTTCAGATTGGTTTCTGTTGCTGGTTTGCATGTAAACAGTTTATGGAGAGCTGTTTATCTAGCCATGTCTTGTTATTAAGTCACTATTAACATGTGCCATGCAACTCAGATATGCTGATTTGATGTGTAGTGCTTATAAATATGCTAACTCACATGGCATTGTCATGACTAAATGTCTATAAATAAATATCTCAAATAGATATTGTAAATTAATTTTTGAATTAATGTCTTCTAAGTGAGCAGAAACCAACAACTGAGTTAAGGAGAAAAATCTCTTTTGAAATGACTCTTTAAAATTCAAAATTTGCACTGTATCTTTTTGTGATCTAGAAAAAACATCAAAAAGCAGATCAGTAGATGTGGAGGGAAGGGTAGGAGTGGAAGGGAATGACTGTCTGCTGCCATTGTTACCCCAATGAAAGTTGGTTTTTTCTGATCAGGTGAAGTAAATTCGGAAGGTTAAGTAAAGCATCATTGCCTCTAGAATGTGCTCTATTTATGGATATATCTGGTCTCTATTCTCAACATGTAGATAAATGAACGACTAGTATTTATAAAGGTCTAAATTGTTCAGTATTTTGTAAATACAATTAAACTTGTTCTAAATGTCCTCTAGAATGACAAAAATTAGTTTTCTTGTTTTCTACAAGAACTCTCTACCAGGAGAGTTCTTGTAGAAAATATTTTCAAAGCACTTGGAAGAAGAGCTAGCATTCCTAGGTTTTCTACTGTGTGGGAATATCTTCTGTAACTTGTTTTACTGACACATTCGTGAAGGTTGGGAAACAAAGCAGTGCAAATGGCTGCTTTAGGTACGATGCACAAAACAATTTTAAGGAAAAATCTGGAGTAATGGAGAACTGAATGTTTTCATAATGGGAAAGCCTAAGACAGTACCACTCATTTATTCATTGATGAAGAAAATAATTGCCAATCTGTGAATATTTCAATATGTCTGTAACTGTATGCAAAAGTTAGCACGTGAAAGGGAAGGGCTACTGTGGATAAATTAGAAAAAAAATTTCATTATTGTAGTATCATTGGAAGTAAAATGTTAGTACAATAAGTTACCACAGGATCACTTTGTTTCCATTAATTACCCAGAAAATACAACTGAAGTTATTAATCCAATCCTAAATTCTTTAAACAGAGATTTGATCTTCTGTGGAACACTTTCAAATAACTGATTTAGGAAAAGGTATTCATATTAAAACAAAAAATAATAGACCATCTTTTACAGTATGTGTATGAAAATGAATAGTTAGATGATCACAGTTCTTCAGAAAATCAAACATCACTTTTTCTGCACAAGCTTCATTTTTGGGACTGATATTTTTCTTTTTTTTTTCTGTACTTTACTCAGAGGAAGAGGTAATGTTTTGCTGTAAGTCACACACACACACACAAACAGCTGGTTTTTCTCTTAGTGAAGCCCAATATGAAATTCTGTCTATTTTTAAGCTACTGTCTACAAACAATACATAGCCCTATTTTTATGGTTCAGTGGTCAGCACAACAGTGACTCACAGAATAGTCACTGTGCCTGATTTGATAATAAGCAAACAGTGTCCAGAGTATTTAATGTTTGCAGGGACAAGACTCTTTTATTATAAATTGATTTGGATTTGCAGTACATATCCCATAAAAACAGGTCAGGAAAGAATATTTGATTTCTTTTTTCTGCAAATAATTTGTGTTGTTATCAGGAGACTCCTAGAGTCAAGAAAAACAAAGCTATACTAGGAGAGAATTAATTAAATTTTATTATTGCATAACTGATTGTAAGCTCTGCCAGAAAAAGGTCTCCAAGAAAACTGAAGGATAATTATGCTTTCCATGCTTTCTCTCTTAACCTTCTGGTTCATCATGTGAAAGATGTTTTTGTATCTGTGTATGTATCTTGCCCAACACAACCAAACGTTCATTATTTCTGTGTTAATAATAGTATAATGAAAACATTCCAACTATTTTTCCTACCTCAATTTTCCTACACTGCCACGCATAAGGTGTAAGGCATGGGGGCATTTCACCACCTGAAGCATGTATCTTCTGGATAAAGCTCAGATGTCAACATGACTCTGTAGCAAATATGGCAGTTTAAAATAAAATAAGTTTAAGATAAAAAATCCTTTATGGATTTTTAGAGGTTGATACTACTCTGTCTCCAAGCTTTTGTAAATAGTAAAATGTAGTGCTATCTGTGGGCATGGGAGATACAAGTTCTCCACTGAGACTGGCACAGTCTAAAGAGCTGATTGTAGCTTGGACAAATAAGGCCACATAAAATAATGCCAAGAGAATAATTGTGTGGTCTATATTTGTTCTTTTTTGTGATGTGTCATCAGAGGATTCCAATGTTCCTCAAAGCAAAATAAATTTGTTTGGATGTCTGCACCATCTAGCATGTCAGGATCAGTGACTGATGAATGTTCATCCGGAGTTTTCTTTTAATTCCCTCCTGAGTGTATTGAGAATGGAGAACCACACCAACTTTCAGAAGTGTGTCTGCAATGACTGCTCTGATCCAGCAAATATGAATTAACTAACTTTTTTGTTCTTTTTGTGGCAACAGTACTTGTTTTTTAGGGATTTTTTGGGGTTTTTTGTTTTGTTTTTTTATCCAGTTAGAGATACACTGAATAATGTTCCCTGAAAAAAACATTTTCCTGACTTAAACTCTTAAAAAATTGCCCCATCCCCTACATAATCAAGATCTTGTCAGTCCACTTGTTTGAAGAAGCTTGAGCTGCTGTCTTGCACATCCAAAGTGTCATTATTGGGTACATCTGGTGGATTTTGGAATGAGGTATTCTCAGCTGTTGGTAATTAATGAACTGCACAATAGGTTGTGACTTAGCTTAGATGCAAAACAACAAGGAAAATTCTTATTCCAGAGAAATATAAAATGGGTGGGAACTGAGGTCTGCTGTGTCTCCAACAACTCCCACAGTCATATGGCAGGGTTTTCACTCTTCAGGATGTTGAAAAGAAAGATGGAGAACAGGCAATAAGAAAGATATTCTAACCTGCTTTGGCTGCTTTGATTTCCAGTGACTGAACTGTGGTCCTTTAATTGTGAAAAAATACTTAAAGCATGGTAAGAAAATTTGGAGTTCCACAAGGCAAAACAGCATATTGTAAGGCAGATGTAAATACTTCTTGCAGGTGGGAGAGATGGGTTCAGGTTCTCTCCAGTAAGGAAGATCTAACCTAAGTCACCAAATCCTATCTGGCTTTTCCACTGAGTGTCCAATCCTTTGACCAGTTAAGGTGACTCACTCAGATTGCTGCCTTCCCCTCTAATTGCTTTCTTTCTTTTGCTTTTTCACATCATTTCTGACTTTAATATATTGTTTATTAAATGTTTGTTTGCTTGTTTGCTTTTCCTTTCCACAACTAGTATAAATAAGTACACTGTGAGAGAAATAAAACTTATTTTTAATTATTTTGAGCATGGCAGCTTTTATGTGTGCCACTCTTTTTATTAGCTGGGAATTACACTTATGGTGATGTAAAAATAAGAGCAATTGGATGGGACAAATAAATCATTTTAACATTTATAGACCTTCCATATATTAGATATAGATGGAATTTCACACAATGAAAGCAGGGATGACAAATTATCAGGAAAATAGTTATGGTACATAAAATAATACTTTTCCTTCTTTTTTTTTTTCCTGGAGTTAGTTGAGAAGGTTTGAAAGGGTTCCGTAAATGCTTCATTTGTTAAAAGCCATTGAAAATTATTCCAGCTTTGAGAAAAAATGTCTTGTCAATCTCTTCTTTTCTGTTCTTTCCCTCTGCTTCCATTACCCACTTCAAGGCTTTTACTTTTCCGGCTAGGCAAAGTGCCTGGAAGCCAAGAGAGTAAAGGAGGGATGCTTAGTTCTGCTTCTAGGGTAGTGTCAATGGCTGCTCTGGGAACCAGACATTTCTGATACTCTGTAATGGTTACGTTCCAAATGGCTTATGTGTCATCATGTCATCGACTTCATGTCACAGAAGCGTGCTTCAAAACAGGAACCAAGGCTGAGCACACTGGTTTGCAGTGACAGGCAAATAAGCAGAAAAATAATATCTTAGTATCTGCTTTCTTTTCTGCTTTTCCATTTCATGATTTTTAGTCAAAATACATGTGTATCTTACCTTTGACAGGATTGTATACTGCTGTGCAACATACCACCTGTTAGCAATTTATACCTTTGGGACTCACAGTGGAAATATTTTTATGTGTGAAAAGAAATAAAGCATTATGAAAGAAATGAAATATGGTGTTACTTCGAGTTTCTTCAAATTATAGATTTTTTTTTAGGTTGTTTTTAAAAACGTCTATGATTTTAAAAGCTTGAAAGTAATATTCTTATATAGCTTTCTGTTACTTTGGATTATATATACTACAATGAATATATTTATTGTTATATTTCTTCATAGATATTTCATTGATCACAACACAGAAGAAGATAGTTATTTCACCATTGATTCTAGTACTGGGACCATTAAGACTGCCAAGATCTTTGACAGAGAGGAGACACCTTGGTACAACATCACAGTGGCTGCTTCTGAGATAGGTAAATAATTTATTTGGCGCATAGTATGAAAAATAAAAATTAGAAAGGAAAATAATCACTTTCAGCTTTTAAGAAAGACTACCTTTATATGTTATGTTCTTTTAAACACCAGTGGATTTTTAGCTAGTCTGGATAAAGGAGAGTTTCCTCTGTGTGTGTGAATACTCTAACTCCGCAGAACAGTTAAACAAAATGCCACATGCCTATATGATTCCACCTGTGTAAATTTGCCACGTTTCTCTGAATGGGGCAGAAGGCTGCCAATTTACCCAGCAACATTTCTAAGCATTCAGTATCCTAAAATTAACATCTTGTCCCGTTTGTATTTAATAGTTCTTATGTCTTAGAAGTTAAGACTACATAGTACTGTCTGAGAAATTAATCTTTCCTTCTTGTATCTACTATCAACTATTTTAATGAATTAGGTGCTAAATTTATGGCCATCCTAATTTATGCTTCACAGATTCCTAGTAGTTTCTGATTATGTCTCTGGCCTTTCAATAGGCAAATTGCCAAATAAAGATACAATAAATACTTACCTGTGCATTTGAAAGTCCTCTAACTTTGATGAATTTCCATTGCCTCAGATAAGCCCTGCAATGATAAAAAAACATCTAGCTGAGTAGTCTGAGACAAATATTTCTACTTGAGGCAAGGACAGGTTAAAGAACTTTTCAGTTAACCTTTTTATTACAGGGTCTTTGATTTTCCACGGTCAAAGTTTTAAATTTAAAAAACTCAAGAAGGCAAATGAAGAAAGAACAAATCCCATCTTGGACTGATAGATTCAGTCCTCCTAAGCACTATTCATGGTGCCATCTTTCAGTGGCAGTGATTTTGATCAAAACTGTGAAATATTTTTATGTGTATTCCTTTTACTTTTTCCTTTGGTTTCTTTTTATATGACAAAACACAAGTGCCACTGACATTATTGAGCCTGGTCTGCTTTCATCTGTTTCATCTCTAGGTTAAAATCTGCCACTACATCACTAGCATGTGCTACTAAATAAACAGCATGAACATATTTCATAAGTACAACAAATTGTTTCTTATTATTGTACCTACATTCACAACTAAATTGACATTTTGAGCTAAGTACTTTTCTATAGCAAATAATACGATCTAGAATTTTATGATTAGCTCTTTAAAAAAGTAAACACTAACACTCCTGTGTGCTTGACAGTGTTTTCCTATATAGAATGTGCTATTTCAATGCAGTATGAAATAAAATATAATTAAAGCCTAATCATAAGCAGGTGCATAGTGTTAATTCGAAAAAAGATTTAAAAGCTACATTGGGACACTGAAAAAAGGAGCAGTCATGAGTCCTTTTTTTGGAAAAAATTGAAATGTAATTATTTTCCAGAAAGAAATCTCAATAGCATAAAACTTAAACATAGCATTCTACACATTATTTGTTTCACATAATCAAAAGAGTGCTGGTACATGTATCATGCTGAGAATAGCATGGAGAAGGAGGATTATGTTTATAACTAAAACAGAATGGAATGAATAGTAAAAACTATACCCTTTTTTCTTTTTTTTTTTTTTTTAGACCGCTTAGAATTTTCTGTTTCAGGTGCAATTTGTTACAGGAAAACAAAAATCTTATTTTTTTGTCCCTTGCACTGTCTTTGTTGCTGTTAAAGCTGGAGTTGGAAAAATAAGTAAATCTATAATGTCAGTTAGAAAAACAATTCAGTTATGAAAAAAGGAACAGAGAGTAGTGAAGAAGAGATGGATGACAGACAGACTGACAGGCAGCCTAAATGACAGAAAGCCTTTCCTTGTGTCTGCTTCCTCAGCCATTTTCTTATTTGCGATAATTTGGAAATTACAACACTGTTGTTCTCTTCCAAATTCATTGTGAACTTAATAATTGAATGTATGGTGGAGCAAGGAGCATATGTTGTGTATGGCCAAAGCTCTTCCTTTAAGTGCTATCTATCCCATATCTACAGTCTTTTATGGCTTTTGCTTTCAAGTTCAAGCACAAGGAATTGCAGAACTAAGACAAAAGCTGAAATACAGGTCAAAGGCTATGACCAAAGAGTTATTTAGCTGTGGGAGTGGGATTCTTCAAATTTATCAGACATAGTAGAAGGCATTTGCAGTTTCTGACACCATTTTCTTAGCCAAGAACACAGCAGAACCTGCAAGGCCCTTAAAGATTTTACTCCTTCAACAAGAGATGCTCTGTGGGTATAAAGTATTGGTTATAGTTGGTTTCTTGAAGTGTTTTGCTCTCTTGTCTTTGTGCTACATCTCCTGTTATTAAATCTCCCTGTGGTAGAAGTCAGTTTCTAGCTATCATCCTTTCGGCCACTATTTGTAACCGGGCTTATTTTACATAAATGATATTTAGAATCAACATTTTATTTCTACCCTCAAATGTATGATATCTTCACGCTCCAGCCTTATTCTTTCCGAATCTTTCACAAGACATTTTCTTTCACTTTTCATCTCAGTATGTGATATATACACTCTGCATTGGTCAAATGTCCTCTCTGAAATCAGAGGAAGTTCTGCCACTTTGCTCTGTGAGAGTAATGCTGATGTAATAATCAGTGGGTTTTTCTGTTCATGCTGTTACTTCTTAAAGCACGCCATTACTATAAGAATGGATGGTCAATCCTTTTCTTTCTTTAACATTCATTGCTCTTAAACAGCAGCATAGAGTTAGGAGGAATGGAATTATTGTGTCCAGAAGCACCTACTTTGATTTTTTCAGTACTGGTGCTTCCTGAAATCTCTTTGTGGTATTAGGGAATAAGATGATAAAGTAATACTATAGTTTATGTTCAAGAATCTACAGACTAAATCTGGTGCAGGGAGAAGGAAGAGTGGTAGTAATAGTAGTGGTAATATTTTAAAATACAGTTTCACGTAGAATTATTAGAATTTAATTGACTTCTTAGAATTTTTTGAATTAATTTACAAAAGTCTGTTTGAAAGAGGGAGAAGACAGAATTTGCTTGGCTCTAGTAAAGGTTTTTGAACGTCTTTGGCAAGAGTAATTAGAATAGGAAAATACAGAGCAAGTGTACAATGTTTTATAACAGATGAAAGACTGATTTAGAGGAAAGAAATACAGTCATAGTAATACAGAAAATACAGTCTGTTCCTTTGGAAGTGGAAAAAGTTAAGGCTGAGCTATTTTAAAAAGTAATGTAGAATCTGTCAATTAGAATTCATTCTAATGATAGCACCCAATGATAGGAAGTGATTCTAATCCCAAAATTACCTCTCTAGATGGTAAGAATTAAGGAAGATTGAGAGAGATTAATGTAAGAACAAGACACATAGAAGAACAGTCTAGATAAATGAAGGATGAAGTGGATTGAAAATTGTCTGAAATGGCAGGTTCAAAGGGCCGTAATCAGCAGCCCAAAGTGCAGCTGGAGTCCAATCACTCGGAAGTACTCCCAGTGGTTGATACAGGATACAATACTTTCTAATCTCTTCATTAACGACCTGGTTGGTGGAAAAGAGTGCACTCTCAGCCAATTTGCAGTGATGCAAAACTGAAGTAATGGCTGACACATCAGACTCTCATGTTGACAACCAGAAGGATCTCAACAGGCTGAAGAAGTGGGTGAACAGGAAATCTTGTGAAGAGAAATTTAATAACAGGAAATGCAAAGTCCAGCACTTGGAGAAGAATAATCCTATGCACCAGTTCACATGGAGGGCCAACTGGCAGGTGGGCAGCTTTTGTAAGAAGGATGTGGAGATCCTGGTGGATGAAGATGAACATGAGCCAGTGATGTACCCTTGTGGCAAAGGAGGCCAATGCCATTCTGCACTGTGTGAGAAAGCGTATTGTCAGCAGGCTGAGAGGTGATCCTTCCCCTCTATACAGCCCTGGTGAGGCCACATGAGGAATGCTGCCAGACCTGGGCTCCCCAGTACAAAAGAGACATGGACATCCTGGACAAAATCCAATGCAGGGGCATGAAATCATTAAGGACTGGAGTATCTCTCATATGAGGAGAGGCTGAAAAAGCTGGCATTGTTCAGCCTGGAGATGTGAAGGCTTAGAAGAAGCTTATCAGTGTGTTTAAATAACTGTTAGGGGGAGTCTAAAATGTGACTAAAGATGAGCAACATGAGGAAAGACTCACCTGAGTACTATCTAGTAAAATGACAGGAGGCAATGTGCACAAATTGAAATACAGAAAATTCCATTTAAATCAAATAAGAAAAATGATTTTTCTGTGGGATGTGGATTCTCTGTCTTGGAGATATTCAAAACCCAACTGGACATGGCTCAGACTAATGTACCCTAGTAGATCCAGCTTTGAGAAGAGGAGTTGGACTTGCGGATCTATGGAGTCACCTTCAAAATCAATGATTCTTTGATTTTTTTGATACTGGGAACTGTGTTTTGAGTGTGGAGAAGACAATAAAAGAAGAAAACAGAGCAAACCAGCTGCTGGATATGTTTTTCAGATGATGTTAACATCAAAAGCTTACTGGAGTTCATAAAATACTCAACATTTAAATGGATAATAACTGTGCTTCGAATTAGAAATGTGATTTTTTGAAAGCAAGATAAGTGCTTACATTTCAAAGATTTTAAAAGTACTTTCTACTGGGAAGTGTTTGCCCATTTGTCTTACCCAGCTGGTTATCATCTCAGTGGGTAAAATGGAGTGCTGGGTTTACTAGATAGATCATCAATAGTTTGGGGATGGAATTGTAGTGCTCCTGAGTGTCTCCGAAAATGCTCTGCAATTGTTTGAAAATGGAAAATCAGGCAATTTTCCACTATTTGCTTAAAGAACCAACTTGAATATAGTAGGTGCAAAAACTTGTGTTTGAAGTGTCAATACAGAGCTTCTAATTTGTAAAGCTGTGGCAATGCTTTAGAGAACAGGAGAACTGAAATAATGGTGTTCCTGCCAGGTTCTGTCAGATCCCCCAAACTTAACGAAAACCTATCAAGAGACAGCAAAAAACCACCACATGAAGGATACTGTGTATAGAGCTTTGATACTGTAATGGATTAGAAATCAAAATACTGAAGAGACATCATTATACAGTTGACTTAACAGAGGAAAACCCCAGAAATCTCCAAGGTATTAGACAAAATCAGATTTTGGAAAAAACCCCCAACCAAACAAATATATTTGGCTTTGTTTATACATCTTCTGTATTGTATTTGCTATGCATATTCCTTATATGAACTTCAGGGGAAAAAAATACCAAAATGTTGGGTTAGAACAGTACTTCCTTGACAAAATATGCAATACCCTATCTGCTATGGAAAGGATACCGTGAAAATCCAGCCATTGCAAAAAACTACTCAAAGAAATAACTTTCAGACATATTTTAATAGAGTGACAACAAACCCTGTTCAGAATTAAAATACATGAAAAGACAGGATAGCTCACAAGAATAAAAGTTTGGAATGGTTATTTTACAAGAATTAGAGTACAAAACATTAAAGTGCCTTTTCTAATTATAACATAAGTAGTTATTTAATAACTCTCGGTAAAAACAATAACAGAAAGATACAGTTACATAATTCAGAGGAAAACAGGATTCACAGAGACAAATAATAATTTGCAGCAGTGAAATATAAAACCCCTTGAGATGTTGAAGAAAGGAAGTCCTATAATTGCATGAAATAAAGAGATAAAGTGTATTGTTATAGTGAGGTGTGATTATAGATGTTCTTTGGTATCACAGGGATATTGCTACTCATATTACCATCATTAAACAGCAAGTTATGAGAAGAATTTGACAGTTCTTTTTCACATTTTATGGTTGCAGAAAAGACATCACTAAGATTTTGGCAGGATATTAAAATCTATTACTCCTGATAGCACTACATGAGGCTGTCATATGGAGAAGGATAACTGAAGCTACAGGGGAGATATAAAGCATAAATAGTATTTCTGTTAATGCTATTAAGAGGCATGCTGATTTATTTTATACAAAGTGAAATCAAAAGACAAAAATACACAATTCATTTCCATTTATTTTGAAACACATGAAAGAAATACATGCATTGCCTGAAGGAAATAAGTCTTTGGAGGAATAGCTTCCTGGCACAGAGCATTAAAAGAAAAGAACAAGAATTTGTGACAATTTATTTTCTCACTTTAAATTTTTCCACGTAGTCAAGAATAACTCTAATAGCTTGTGTCAAATAATTAATTTTTAGAAAATATTTCCTTTACAATATCCTTAAAAAAGTAATCTAAATCAGAACAAAATGCTGTTGCAGTTTTATAATCTCCTAGCACTTTGTATCTGGTGGACAGTGGGTTGACTGTTTAATACCAGTGAGTTTGTTGCTAGGTTCATGTCTCAGTTTTTCTTTGAAGTGAATTATTTCTTACAATAAATATAAAATGTCCTCATAGTGATTTTTGGTCTCATTTTTTTCTTCAAACCTTATGATTTTTTGTAGCAATCGAGAATAGACTTAAACAATGAAATTCACTACTTTTTTTTTTTTAAATATCATTAGAGGGAAATATTGTCTTTTGTATTGTTTTGCTATATTTATTATTATCTCTATAGGTACATTACAGTAACAGAAATAAAATTGTTATCATAACCCTGCCTTCACCAAGGGAAAAAAGTCACATTCATTCTTCATCTTTGACCTCGCTTGCATTCTGCCTGCTAGCTCAGTTTCAGAGAGAGTTTTGGTATGCGTAGCATTTACTTTATTTTTCCAAGAAACAGAATCTGCCACAAAATTATTTCCCTAAATCTGAAACAGATTGAAGTAGATTGCAAAAACAAAACTACAGGGTCTGAATTTTGAGACTGTATTGGTCACGGTGTAGTGACCACCTGGATATCTGCTTTTTACTGGTTAGAGCTGGACACAGTACTGGTACCCTGTCCAAACTTACCAATGATACACAGTTTACTTTCAGCCTTGGCAAGCTGCCTACTAATGCATCACAACAATATGAATTTATAGCCTCATAGAATCATTAAGGTTGGAAAAGACTTCTAGGATCATTGAACCCAGCCACTTATCCTGGAGAAAAGGAGGGAAGATGTTATTGCTCTCTACCACCACCTGAGAGGAGGTTGCAGCAAGGTGGGGGTTGGCCTCTTTTACCAAGTAACGAGCGAGAGGACAAGAGGAAATGGTTTAGAGATTTACCAGGGGAGAATTCATCTTGATATTAAGAAAAATTTCTTGATTGACAGGCTGTTCAGGCATTGGAACAAGCTGCCCAGGGAAGTGGTGGAATAACAATTCCTGCAAGTGTTCAGAAATCATGTCGATGTAGCAGCATCTACTGTTCTTTTAAATGTGCAATGCAATGAGGAAAGCCTAAAAAAAAAGATATTTAAAAAATCCAACAGTTGTTGAAAGGCAGTTAGGTCTCCATCCTGTTCAAGAAATGATGCTTCTGATTCCAATTTCAATGCTTATTCCCTGTTTATATTGCCTTAGTCATTGGCTTCTAGGCATGCTGGATTTTCTTCTCCTGTTTCTTTGGGAAAAGCTATGATGAAAATATTCCTACATTATCATTTGAAAATGGGGTAGGGTGTGGCTCTTCTTAGCTACCAAAGTGGGGCTCCAGAGAAGGGATAGAATTTGGAATACGGCATTTGTTTCCCCTTTTGAAGCTTTGTGACAGAAATCTCAAAATGGACATTTCCAGCCACAGAACTGGTATATTTTGTGGTGCCCTGTTCTAATCAGGCAGTCAAAACCAACATTGTCTGTAAGAATTTTGCTTGCATTAAGGCAAGAGGGAATTTCCAGCTTGAAAGTGCTAAATGTTTTCAGTCTACTGCAGTGCTATGATTATTGCTATTGCTTCTGTAGTTGCTGCTGATATCATTACTGCTGTGATCCAAGAAATTGAGCAGCACCTTCAGCTTTGTGTTCATCAGTGAAAAGTTAAATTTTGCTACAAGAAAAAAATGTAACATTTGCTATCCAACTTCAGGTAACATTATTTAGAAATACCCACTTCCTTAGAAAAAAACGGACTGGAACATTACACTTATTCCTAGATTATGCATAATTTTCCCCTTGCCAGAAAATTTGGTTTATCACATATACACCATCCTGAGTTAAACCCAGTATTTTATGAATATTGCCACTCTCATTTCCATATTGGACATTTTTGTCACTTTAACTTTGTTTCAGTAGTATATTTTATCCTTCCTACATCTGTGTTTATTCTTCTAATGTGTTAAAATTAATCTTTATTAGAGAAGTGTGATGAGTGCTTACATTTCTCTTTAAAAAGTAATGGTATAGAGAGCTAGTTGAATTTCCTAAGTATTGGTTTGTAAGGTCTTAAAAGATGTCAAAAGGGGCTTATATAGTAAACAGTTATAAACAAGTCTATAGTTAGCTACCAGTCTAAATTTTTTTAAAAAAAGTCGAAAAAACCCCAAGAAAACAAAACAAGCAAAAAGCGAATAAAAAAACCCACAAAAGATTGATGTCAGGACTTCTGTTCTGAAAGTCATTCAGGTAGAATTTGTTTTCATAAATCCTTTGGGAATTTTGTTAGTATGAAAAGGAAGTCTCAGACATCAGTAACTGCATTAAAAATCTTTCTTCTTAAGTGGGGGTTTTAAAGTTTGCCCACAGAAACTAATCGAAGAGAAGATTCAAAGCTTTACCTTGGCTGTTAATTGGGTCTTCTGAAAATTTGTAGTGGACTTGGCAATAGAAGATCTGATAATAAAATTGATTCACTTTACAGATGTTTAGTGTTCTGGAAAAAGAACAATTTATTCTGGGAAAAGTCTCAAGCATATGAAAGCAAGTCGCTAGCATAGGTGAATCAGAGCAATGTTTCTGCTTCAGCTACCCCTTAAAACAGAGAGCATTCACTTTGAAAAATCTACTCTTGCAGCATAATGCTGATAGGACACAGAATATTTTGTAATGAGCAGGCTTGAAACGTATGTCAGCACTGATCATCTTAAAACTGAAAATCTGCAAAACTGCTGCAAGAAATTTGTCTACTTAAGAAAAACGTACTATTAAAAGTGCCAGTTATTAGATTGGTTTGGAGATTGCAGGTGACTTTTATTCTTGAAAAGGATTGGAATTTATGTTAGTTCTCAAAATCAAAACTTAAAAATGTAAAAGGAAAGAACCTTGTATTTCTATCAATTCTTTCTCATTCTCTTCCCCCATTATAAACTGTTCTGTCGTCTTGCATGCAAATCTATGTTGTATGCACGCTCTTCAAGATTGTTTTGGTAAGTGGTGTTAATACTGCACCCATTAGCATTTTGTCAGTATAGAAATTTGCCTGCAAATGTCAGTGATCCCATGAGGTACCGACTTCCAGAGAGTTACTAATATCACCTTGTGCATAAAGAGCTCTTTCGAACTGATGAGGTATTTATAAATTCTTTGTACTGCAAAGCAGCTGCAAAAGAAATAAAGGTAAACTTTCTGAATCTCCATAAAACCTCTATGTAAAACCACTGCCAGTCTAACTGACTCGAATAAGAGTGCTCTGGGTAGTAGTGACAGGCGTACAAGAGGATACATTCAAGGTGGGGCAAAGAGGTCTGCAACACTGTACTGAAACTAAAGTATTTAACTCTTTTTGTCACGCACTGGACTAAAAAGTTTGATTTTTCTTTCCCCAGTAACTATTCCAAACATGCCAGGCCTACAGAGCAGTCCTTTGTCTGTGGTACCCTCTGCCCTATGCTCCCCCTGCTTTTTTTATTCCCTTCCTCTTAGATGTATTATGCCCCCTTTTACCTTTGAAGATGACCCTGCTTTGAGCTGGAAACTGGACCAGTGACCTCCAGAAGTCCCTTTCAACTAAGATTTTCCAGTGATCCTCTGATTATCTGATAATCACAACTTCTGTTGCCTTCTTGCTAAAACTCTTCCAGGTTTTATATAGTATTAAGATCTTCAAATTCTTCATTATCATTTATGAATCCCCTCCTAAATGGATTTATTCATCTTTAACTCTTCACAGTGATATGTCCCTTCCAGCTCCTTGCTATGATTTATGTACTCTCTCTTTATGTGCATTGTGTCCATGCTTTTATTTATACCACTTCCTAGTTCACATACTTCACAAATTATGTGCAAGAACCTCTCCAACAAAGCCTTAAAACAAAAGTTCCTTTGAGCCATAGATATCATGTTCTGTAATTGTAATTAGAAGATTTTTGTAATTTAATTGTCTGATTATGTTGACAGAGGAAGTTACCTAAATGAGTTGAAAACTATATTTAAGTGAGCAGTAAGAAATTTTAAATCTCTGCTGCTTGTGCTGATCTACACAATCTGTTGACGTACATCCAGGAAAGGAACAAACACCTTTTTGTATTAATACTCATACTGCAAATGTTCTCCTGGAGAGATTGCTTCCTTCAGAAATAACAGCAAAGGTAGATAAATGGTTCCCTTCTCCCAAATGCTTAGTGGGCAGCCAAGTGTCATTCTTCCTCACCTTCACTTCCTATATCCATAGAATTTTGACTTTCCTCAAAGTTTTCCACTAGAAGTGTGGAATAGAAATAGCAATAGAAAGCCTCAGTCTTGCATAAACACAGCTGAGATAGTCCAGTTTAGTCCCTTAGTTCACCTGTTACAAAGATAGTCACAGGTTCAGCATAAAGCTGAAAATAACAACCGTCAGGGAAAATTTCAGCAAGAAAATGGAAATTGCAAGTCTATAAATGTCTACTGAGCGTGTTCTTTTAACTTCTAATGTTAATGGTAGTTGGGAATAGCATTCCTCTGTTAGTTAATTCTTCCTTTTTTCTTGACTTTTTTGTCTCCTTTCTATTCACATTTTATGGGGATGATTGACTAAGTTCCAAAAGTGAATTAAAATCATCATGTAAACATACACATATTAGTTAAAAAGAAAATGTGAAAAATCTGAGGGAACTTNATGAAGTTTTGACTTCTAATTTTTCTTTCTTTTTTTTTTTTTTTTTTCTTTTCTTCTCATGAACACACACAGGGACATGAACTTTTAAAATGTCAATCTATAATATCCCGTTCTTCCATTTTATGCAATTTGAAACATTGACTTTAATGTCTTCTACTGATAGTCTCATTTAGTTGGTGAATGTAAGATGAAGCTTGTCATCTAGCTGATTGATACTGGTATGAACTCCAGAAACCATATATTAGTTAATTATAAAAAGTTTAAACACATAATTATGTCAACAAAATAAAATTACTTTAGTACTTAGAAGTAAGAACAAGGGAGATATGGATTGAAAAGAGTTGTGGGGTTTTTTCCCATTTTATCATGGAAAGTGTATTCTTGTTGTAAGGATTCTATTTACTGTGCATTTTTGAGGGTGCAATCTTTCTGAGGGTGAGCTCTCATGAAAGTACAGATCACAGTCTAAGGCATTGTTACTTAAACATTTTTTTCTTCCTGCAAAAGCCAGACTCACTTCTGCTAAACTTCCTTTCTTTTCTTCTGCTGAAGCCACACTCCCTAGCTACTCTGTGAAATACCATTGTAACTTGTGAGAAACCTGAACTCAAGCTTGGGAAAGGTTTATATGTACCTATGCATTCATCTTTTATTATTATAGTTGCATTTTTTTTTCTAAACTCTTTAAGGATCTGTGAAAAAGAAAAATGCTTTAATATTTTTTGTATTAGATTTAATTCAATACTTGAATGACACTTTAATACTCATTACCAAGCAATTGATCATTTCTTAGCATACAGTGTGACAGTGTAAGTCCAGCAGCTTCCTCCCACTTCATTTCCAGAATAACTTGTATTTGGTATAAGTGACTTAAGACTCATACAATTCTTCCCACTCTTTTTAACTGCTATTTTTTCAAAACAGTTAATGAAGCACAACAAACATCTTTTAGTATGTTGTTACCTGAATTTCTGTAGCTGCATCCAGTTTTCATCTAGTTGTTGTGTTAATAAACCACTTTTAAATTGAGGATGACATGCAATATTGAGTATTTCAAAAGGCTTAATACCATCCTGTGTGTTTTGCAGACAATCCTAGGCTAGTGAGCCACGTTCCAGTTGGTGTTAGAATCCTGGATGTCAATGACAATCCTCCAGAGCTTGCCAGAGATTATGATATAGTCGTCTGTGAAAACACAAAGCCTGGTCAGGTAACTCTCACAGCTATATTTCTCCCAGTGATAACAATTACTTTGTTAATGATACATATGTCAGAAGTTTGGAATATGTCATAATTCTTTCTGATTTCATTTTATCATTTTGCTTTTGATTGAAATTTTAATTGTATTAGGCAGAAGTGAGAAAATTTTGGCATTTGTTCAATATCTCTTTCTTGCTGCAAAAAAAAATACTCGACCTATCTTCTGTAAAGACAGGTAGAACTTTAATCCTGTCAGATAAGGGACAGAATTTGACAAGCCACCATCCTGAACAAAGTGAAAGAAGCAGATTTAACGTCTCTCATCTGAGTGCCACATAGCAGCAATGTTTCTAATACAGCTCACTGAAATGGCTGGTGAGCATGGCTCACATCCTCACTCTTTGCCCGTTGGCTGCCCTTGTCTATGCAGGGTCATTACACAAAAAATCTTGAATGGGTTTTTCACAACTATCAGCATGGGGAGGGCCAGAACTGAGACTGAACAGCTGAATCATATTCCAGCCACTGCTCCTCTATTTGATGCACTTCATTGCAGCCCAGGTTTTGACAGTTTTGACAAGTGCTTTTGCTTTTCTGCATAGATTGAGTTTTTACCCACAACACTATGCTTGTTTTGCATTATTGCACAGGTTGTATGTTTCAATTATGAGCTCATATCTTTCCTGAGGAATAGATTACTAGTAATAACATTGTTTTCATCTAATCCTTAAAAGCAGTGTACACAAATGCATAGTGACATATTTCTGTTTTAAAGCTGAGACTATAAAAATGCCATACTTCGTCTGACTATAGCCTGATCAAAGTTTTCTTCACTCTAACAGTAGCCAAAATCTGGCACCTAAAGGACTTCCGTGGTATCAGATCATTTGCAGGTCATTTCCTGATCCAAATGTGGTTTGTTTATTTTTGAGAGCCCTTTAATAACCGTCTCATATGAACCTGTCTAACTTGTCCTATAAAAAACATAAATTTTTGATATCTGCTACCTCATGCAGCAAGGAATTTTGCAGTTTAATTGCATGCTTCAAGAAAACCTAACTTTTTTTTTTTTAATCTTTCAATACTGTCTTCAATTGATATTTACCAGTTCTCTTGAGAGAGAAAGAGGGAGTGCAGCTGATCCCTATTTATTATCACTGTGACATGCATAAATCTCTAGCACATTGTCCCTTTACTGTCTCTCGTCCAGAATGAGTCAGTCCTACTTAACTGGGGCAATCCCTGATAAAGCCCTTTCAGACTTTTGATCATTCATCTTTTCCTCCTTTAAACTTTCTCCAATTCCTCTCTATTCACCTTGAGATAGAATCAGGATCAAGATGCAGGTATGCAGTGAAACTGAATATCTCTTATTAAATGCATATTAAAGTAAAAATAATGTTCTGAAAACCTCAAAGAAAGGCAGATATAGAAGGATTAGAACTTGTAAAAACCTAATGTAAAAAAAAAAGTATTTTAGGCATTAATTCCAATTGCTTTCAACTTTTTCTGATAGTTTTTAAATTATATAATTTAACAAAAAATGTTAAATTTTTATAACCAATAATAAAGAAAAGCATGCAGTGAAGCTATCTCAGAAATGTTCTTTGCTGAAAATATCTCAGCAATGTTGCTTGTAAGTAGCTAATATTTCATATCAAAGTTTTAATTCTCCAGTAGTAGTTTTACAAATGATAATTTATAGGTGAGATCTTTAAGGGATACAATGGCATTTGCTCACTATTTGGGTCAGCTTTGTATTTTTCCCTGAGCTACAGCTGCAAGTGTGAATGACTCCTGACCTTGGCAGCACTGCAGTTTAACACCCAAGATCAGTGCTACCACGAGGGACTCTACAAGCAGTGGTTTGATGCCAAAGGCTGGACCAGCTTGGTGTTGTATTCTTCAACTAACAGGACTCCTTTACATATTTGTAATGAGCTATTTTTGATCTGCATTTCACAACAAGGTTTCAGAAAAATTGTAACACTAAACAAAATCCAAAACAAAGCACAAAAGCACGTGTCTTTTTCTCAGATGTTACCATCTAGTCTAAAGAAAGAAAGAAGTAAGATGGTGTTCAACAAATATTAGGAAGGGACAAATAAACTGATTGCAGAACAAGACAAGTGTTCCATATGCTGAAACGTGTTCCCAGCTAGGTGGTTCTGAATGACTGAAAAGACAGTATGACTTTGAGTTATGTATCATCCTGTGAGAATGTTTCATAAGATTTATCTCTAAAGAACAAATTCTGTACTGCTGGGGACATCTGCTTGACTTGGGCTTCCAGGTTGCACTGTCCTGTAAGATTCAATATTTCTTTCCTCAGGACATCTATTTTGAGATTATTATGTGTGAGATAAACTAACCAGTAGATTGTCATTGGAAGTCTTTTTTGTTATTGCTTGTTTGTTATCAGAAGACCCTTCTATGGAGTGAAATCACAGTATTATCTAATGGCAGAACCTCTGTCTCCTGCTTCTTTTTCCCTCCACTGCTCTACTTTTTGCATTAAAAAGAAAAAGCTTCAAGTGCTTAATGCTTGAGTCTTAAGCTTAAATTACCAAACCTAAGGTATGTCAAAAAGTAAATGCTTACGAGGACATGATCATTTCCATGCTGAAGTGACAGCTTTAGTCACTTAGAAATCATGTACTTGAGAAGATAGACTAAGTATCTACAACAGATTCCAAGTGAAGCCTGGTTGATATTATATATCAAAGTAGATGAAATGCCTGTGATTTGATCTTAGATGACATTCAGACTTGGAGAATACTGACTTCTTGACATATACTGATTTTGTAAATGACTGTGAAATTTAGCCAATGTAGGAAAATGACATTTTGCCATCTTCCACAAAGGAAATCAATGTTAGCTGGCAAGGAATGCCTCTGCTATCTGTATATCGTGTATATTTGCTTGTTTATTGATTCAGTTCTAAAAAGATTCTGAGGAGAATTTAGCACCTGCTCTCTGTCCTCTTCAATTAGTTCTCCTCAAGTCTTGAAATTCTCTTTTCTTGTCATGTCTTGCCTTTAAAAAAATAGCATGATCCTTCAGTTTTATCCTATCAGTGTTGTCAGCTGGGCCTTACTGAAGCTGAGATTATGTGTCTACATTTTTATTTTAATCAGACTTGGCAAGGTATATATTAATGTCTGCTAATAGGCTATTAAGTACTTGGCCAATTACTTAGAAAAGGGTTAATAGTACACTTGGGTGTCAAGATGACACATACTTTTGTTTCTCACTGCTGAATGAATGTCTTGGAAATCTTTTCTGAAAGTGTGTGAACTTTCTGTTTAAAAACAGGTCTCTAAAAATACTTTGACCTGTATTAGTAAACATACAATGTTTATTTTCTATGTGAAAAAACATAACTTCTATACCATGTGGTGTTATACTTTTTACATACATTCACAAATTCAGGGAATACTTGAATTTCTCTGTGTGAAATCAGGGAATATAAACAGTATATTTTGAGTTATAAAGTTAGTCTTAAAACCAAATATTTTTTGTACTAGTCATGTGTCACTGAGGCCTTGATCAAAGGTATTTTTGTTGCAAAATGGCATGCTCTTGAAGCAGCGTTCTGTAAAATGTCACTGAATGTTTTATGTAGCATAGGGCAACAGGATGAAAATTTATCCACCAGGCTGTCAAATAAAAGCTGAAGCTGCATGGCAAATTGACTTTTATTTCACTAAGAAACAGCACTGAGGATTTACCAAAAATATTTAATAAAATACTATTTTTTTCCTATCTGAAGTTTTTACAGATGTGTATGGCATTTAACAGTATTTTTAGTTATTGTTATTTATTAATAACAGAAATTGATTCTTTTGAACATATTCTATCACCCCTTTTTTGTCTTGCTTTGTCACATACCATTTCAACATTACGAACTAAATATATGTAGCTATGAAAATCTTATATTTCTGGTTTTACATGGTAGTTTCACTAACAGTTGTGCCACCTCTGCAAAATTCAGTAGCGAAAAATTAGCTTTTGCCAAAATTTTCAACCAATATTGCCATGACTTTGGTAAAAGTTGTATGCGTGATTGTAGATACTTCAGATTGTTTCAGATCGATCTTACTCTGCTCCACTTCAGCAAAAATGTACTACGACAAACTTGTAAAATGTTCTTGGCAACCACCATAAGTATTGTTCTCTCAGATGTGTATAGTCAATGCAATGTACTTTATTGTATATAGTAGGTGGAATAAGCATTATACCCTATTGAGTTGTCATGGCTTAACCCCAGCTGGCAACTCATCCCCACGCAGCCACTTACTCTCTCCCCCACCAGGGGGATGGGGAAGAGAATCAGGAAAGTAAAAGTGAGAGAACTTGTGGGTTGACATAAAGACAGTGTAATAGTATAGCCAAAGCTGCACATGCAAAGAAAGAAAAGCAAGGAAATCACCACTTCACACGGGCAGGCAGCTGTTCAGCCATCTCCAGGAGAGCAGGGCACCATCACATGCAGCAACGTTGACTTTGGAAGACAAACACCAGCACTCCAAACATCCCCTCCTCCCTTCTTCTTCCCCCGGCTTTATAAGTGAGCCTGATGTCATACAGTATGGAAAATCCTTTTGGTCAGCTGGGGTCAGCTGTCCTGGCTGTGTCCCCTCACAGCTTCCCCTGCACCCCCACCCCCTTGCTGGGGGGGTGGTACATGAAACAGAAAAGATCTTGGTGCTGTGCAAGCCCTGCTCAGCAATGACAGAAACATCTCTGTGTTACCAACATTTTTTCCAGCACAAATCAAAACCACAGCCCCATACCAGCTACTGTGAAGAAAATTGACTTTACCCCAGCCCAAAGCAGAACATGGTTTAAAAATATATTTGTTTTGCTTCTCTTATGTGAATGGAGGTAGAAAAGTGTGTGGTGTCTTTCGGTTTTAAAACGGACCAAACCGCTGGAGTCTGCACTGTTTATATTTCAGGTTCAGTCCAGACAGACTATAGCTGAACACTGAACAGAAAAATTCTTATGAAAAGAGAATTTTCCCTCCCCCTTTTATGCTTCCCTCAGGATATCTATCAGCTCTGTGCAGCAGTCTGTGTGGGCTTCACTGCTTATATCACAAGAACAATTTTTATTGGATTCCACTTTAGCACTTGAGTTTCAAGACCCAGCATGAAAATGAAAGCAGAGGTAGAAATACTGTTTGGTCCCACATTCCAAGAGCTTAGATCAATTTTAGTTGAAAGTAAATTTAAAAAACCGCCAGGGCTTTCGAAGGCAAAGGTCCTACCTTTCAAAAATACCTCTCTCATACATGGTTGCTACATCTAGTTCTGTTCCTTTTTTGGGCAAACTAAATTAAAGCCAGGAGTGGCTGCTGCTCTTCCTGTTCTGTTCTCTGGCAATTTAAAACTGATTCTTCACAGGAATTTTAAGCAGAAATATGGTAATATATACCTGCTATTTTAGTTAATTATTTTCCTTTACCAATATTGAAGTACATCTAATTATTAGGACGGGAAGCAGATGACACTTCACACAGACCATCCTGGTTCAGCCTGTCTATTGGCTCCATAAAAACAGACATTGAGCTAAAACTGTAATTCAGGAAGTCAGCAGGATGCAATGCAGATGGTGATAATCTCTATACCGGGTCCTGACTGTATCAAAACATCAGAAAGTATAGATCCTTTAGATGTTTTTACCTGGCTTTGAAGTGTTGTTCCTAAAATATTTCCTGCTAGAGAAATGGAGTTAATGAGCCAGTCATTTCATCTGTTGAATTCAGCAGCAGTCAAGTAGAAAATTAAAATAAGGTAAACTTGAGCATCCTGCTGAGGTCGGGTACTGTATGGGTCAAGTTCAAATTTCAACACACTCACCGTTAATTTTTATTTCAGGTAATTCAGACTATCGCTGCTACTGACAAAGATAACTCTGCAAATGGTGCAAGATTCCATTTTTCTCTTGATGAAGGGCTTTCTTTGAATCCCAACTTTACTCTAAGGAACAATGAAGGTAAATCAAATACATAAATCTCAAAGAAATGGGCTTCTGTTTTGTCTGGGATGTCTCAACAATTTCCATGCATTTCCTGACAGAAAGGGAAAGCTCTAATATGTCATCACCGAGCTGTTGGATATCAAGGACGTGTACACAGTATATTGCAAACTATGAATAATCAGATATTGTATTTTGGATTTACATTCCATTTAATTTTAGCATTTATACTTCATGCATTCAGGAATGTTTTTGAAGAGTGGATTAATGAAAAATATGTAAGTTTGGCCTACAAGAATAGCACTGACTTGGTACTGTCAAGGTTATTGCCAATTTTTGCTTAAAGGAGAAAAAAAAATTAAGGGGCATAAAAATTGGAATTATTGCTTACTTTTACAGATGTGACACCAAGAGCAGGTCCTTCTGTGGTTCCTGGATGATAGTCTATTTCTTCATGCAGTTCCTAAGAAAGTGTGACTGAACATTGCAATCAGAAATTCATACAGATAGGCCCAGAAGGATAACATCTCTCAGAGTCTCCCAACCAAGTGTTTCTGAACATTTCTTGAGTAAAAAACCTGTCTAACCTTTCCAAAACCCAAACCTAAATCAGCCTTGCTCTTGGTCAAGTATTACCTTGTGGTCTCCAGTTTACTCTTTAAACTTTAAATGTTTGTCAAAATTTTCCTCTTGAGATTTTGTGTATGTGTATGTTGTGGTGTTTTCTTTGTATGCCTGTGTGGAAGCGTGTGGGATTTGCTTTATTTTACAGTTATATATCTGCATTATCGCTGTGGAATACATTCTGAGATCTTACAGTTCCCTAGTCCTCTCTAATGCATTAGCTCCATCATTGGTATATTTGGTAAATAAAGTGATATTGAAACAATTCTTTACAGACTTTCGTATCTGTTTTTTAAAAACGGTCAGGGAAGGAAACTGTATAATCTTCCTAAAGAATCTGTTCCAGTGTTTAACTGTACTTACAGCAGAAAAAAAATCTTGCTATTTGTTTGGACTACATTAATGGATTTCATATTCTGTTTCCAAAAGAGATCAATAAATATATATCAATATTAATAAATAATCATAGAAATTGAATGGCTAATTAATATATTAAAAATATTCCCTAAGTGATACTCCAGCACTTTCCCACATTAATATATCATCCCACTCAGACTGTGATGGAACATTATAGCAAAAGCCAGACTGTTGTTCCTGAAATGAAGGAGGTGAACCATTACGTATTTTTGTATTTCAGTCTATGTTTCCAACAAACTCATTGAGTGTTGGACTGTGATCTCATGCGAAAGACCACGGGCATGTTGATTTCAACACAAAATACTTACATCAAGAAGTGGTTTTGAATAGCTCTGCTAAAATTGTGGTTCGTGACAAAGTAGATATTTTATGGTTCTGAACATATTTAAAGCTGGATCTGTATTGTGTGTTCATTACTACATAAGTTATTTAACTACACAGATTTATAAAAGGGCACAAACTTCTAACAAGCCTTTGATGCAGCAATATTATGCTTTGGATAGAAATATTCAGCTTTGGATAGAAGCTCTTGCTACTTTCTTGTTACTTCCCCAATATCAGCAAGCAGTGATTTAGTAATCAACAGCTGAAATCAGTGTTTGGACTATCATAGATTTAATTTTATGGGGGGAAGTAGATGAAGGAACTGAAAAAGGTGTCTTAAGGTAAAAGCCTATTGTGCATTATGCTTTTATTTCACCTAAGGAAGTACAAAAGTATGCACCTCCTATAGCATCTTGCATAAAACGTCTCACACATAAAAAGACTCCAATAATGCAACTTCCAAACTGGCCCTATAATTAACAAAATGACTGCTTAACTCAAATCATAACTAGAAATTTATCTTAATAACAAATGCATAGTCATGATTTTGCTTGGTACAAGACACCGAGTGTATTGTTTAAACACTGTCCTTTATTGGGACCTTTTCTTTGTGACACAATCTGTACATAAAGTATCAGTGAAACACCTCTGAAGTACATGCACAATATGCAGTTACCTAGCATTTACAACTATCTTATTTCTCATCCATTTCTATTCAGAAACAGATTTTCTGTTGCTTTCTATTCTAGGAAATAGCTGAAAGAAGGCGGGCAGAAAATGCATTTCTTATGTCTGTGACAAGTTTGCACTTTTGAAAACTGATGTTTTTGAGCATCAGGCATTAAAAATAATCTGAATGCTCTTAACAGAAAACAGCTGTTATTTTTACATCTGGATTTCTGAATTCTATAAAGGCTGGTGATCTTGGAGGGTTTTATTTATTTGTTTTTTATGTTATGTTATGTTTTTAAAGAAAAAGCTGACAAAAATTGCCTTAAGAGAATTTTCGATAATGTTTTGCAGAATGATAAAACCCAAATTCTTGATGTCACATAGAAAATGGTAGTCAGTAGTAGCTGTATCTGTCTCTACAAAACTATTCCTCTTGCAGTAACCTTCTAATTCCAGTCATCCTCTCCTTTTATTTGTTCGGGAAAAAGTTTCTATTTCATAAAAAATATCAGTAGACATTTTCTTCCCTTGTTTTCATAACCCAAAACAACAGATTTTTGTTCTTTGACCCCAAATAGACTTTTGCATGGGTGTACCCCTACTCGTTTATTATCAGTATACCCCACAGCAGTGAACTGGATCTTCAAGTATTTATGCTTGTATCTATGCACTTTGACTGAAATCTAGGGCGTGTACAAGCATAAGATTCTGTAGTTTGTCCCTATCTACCTTTATAAACTGCAGCAATATAGAATCCCAGCATGTGTATGATTCAGGTCAATAATATTCTATGGCTTCAGCAGACTAAATAGGTATTAAAGACTCAGTGCAGATAATTGATCTGACCAGTTAAACTTTTATCTCTTGGGCCTGAACTTGTGCATTTTCTAAATGGAAGTCTCCACAATATTAAATCTCCATTTGTGGAATATTCACCCTCATAATGCAGAGCTTAAAACCTTCAGGGAAGTGCAGGTCAGGAGAGAGTCAGAGGGCTATACCAAATATACCATTCAGCAAAATTAGGAGTTCCTTGCATCACCTTCTGGATTCCGTTTGTGCTACAATATTCATTTGAAAGAAAAAAAAAGGAAAATACAGAATATGATAATTTTCTCTACTGTATTCTTAAGGTGCAAGAGATTCTTCGTTCCTATTTGAGTTTTAATACATACTGAAGAAGTACTATTCAGAGAGAGTAAAGGCTTACAAGTATGAACAAGAGGACAGACAACAAAATGATGCAGTATCTGTGCTTATTTAAGCAAGGCAGAACAAGAGCTGGAATAGAATTTCTTTGTTATACAAAGAAAATGCATTAAGTTGTAATAATTTTCTGCAACTTTAGAGAGCAAACCCAGAGAAGATGTCTTTTTTTCGTTGTTTGGGAATTGTACTTATGAAGGGCTTTTGATGAAAACAGGGTTGTTTACAATTTATTCTGCCTAGAAAATTGTTACAATTTCTATTAAAACCTGAGAAGCCAAGCACTTCTTCAGCTGTGCTTTTATATTGTAGATCAGATTCTACACAACTCATTTTGTTGTTGTCTATGTTCTACTCGTTTTCTTTTTTAGGATGTTGTCATAGACAATTTTGCAACCCTTTTCTAATATCACAGAGTTACACTTTTTGCCTAATCAGAACTATCTGCTTTTGCATATCCCATTAAAAACTCCCCAGAACAATATGGCGCTAAAACCATCTTCTGTCGGGAAATTAGAATAAAGATGACGGAAGTTCTTCACAATAGATCCATTTCTGTGTATTGAATTCTAGACTTGTACTTTTTTTTCTTACTCTAAAAAATAATGATATTTATCCTGATGGTTAAAGAATTGTGGATATATTTGTCAATTTTCTTTTAGTTTGATGGAAAATGCATTTGGACATGTCATTATTATCATATTTCCAAGCATTAATATGTAGACACACTTCTCTTTCAGAACTTACATAACACTTTTCAGGAGATGAAAAAGATTGAGCCCTCAGAGAACAGTTCACTTAGCACATTTAAGAATTTTCTGCACTGTAAAGCACTGTTTTGCTGGTGCTATTTTTTATCTCAAGATATACAGTCTACCATTGGATGCTTCAGTGGTATTGTAAAATTCCTGGACATGACGCATTTACGCAGATAATGGACACATTCACCCAACACTGCCAATAAGATCTGTGCATTCTCTTACTTCAATAAATAGAGATTGCTGACTTCTGATAGCAGACTAAGTTTAGCTTACTTTTAATGAAGAACAACTCCCTAGAGAATGCTTAGCATTTGTTCTCCTCTTCTTTTATTTCTTCAGGACAAAGGTTTCATATCACAAAAGTATTTGCAATTTATTTTCCCCCTCTGCTCACTTATCTCAAAGATCTGGCCCTTTGATTATTGCCCAGTGATGGAGAATATTCTGGAATTGGAATAAAGGTATGGCATTTTTCTGATAATTAATTCTGGAGATTCCATTTTCTTAATTTTATGTCAGAAGATCCATTAACACCCGCAGAAGTGGAGATGTGGATTTCTGAAATCTAGAGCACAATGAGTTCAATGGCACCTGTATAAAATGAAATTTATAATGTGTTCATCCACACATGCCTGTGATACATATTAATTTTTTTGCCTGTGTCACAGATCAAAAAATTGTAAAAAAGAAAACATAAACTTTACTCATCATTAATGATATTTAGAAAGAGAACAACCTCCAGAGACTAAGTGATCCCATCCCAGTTTGAAGTTCTTACAGTACCTTCTGTTTATCCCTGTGCCCTTCTTATTTCCTACCATATTGGACAATGTGTCTGTGAGCTAACTTCAGGGCTTTCAAGTTACAAATGAGCTTGCCAGATACCAGACCACGTCTTAGTTATTCTAGAACATCTGAAGTAGCATTTTAAAAGGTCGTATTGAAACCCCCACTTTGCAACCCAACACGAGGGGAAAACAGCTGCATAGTTCCTGCTTTCATTTACATCACAGTGTCGTGCTTGTTCTGGTTATGCTGTACTGTGAGTTACTGCTGACCTTCTGTCAAATATCATCCTGCAAAGAAAACAAGTGGTAACTCGAGAGAAAAGATATCTGAGAAAGTGCAAAGTTAACATCACACATGGTGACTGTAAGTACAGTCCACAGAAGTGCTGCTACTGTAAATGGATTGAATGTCTGAGTCGGTATTATCACAGAATCAACATATGGAAGTTAAAAAAGAATTCTACCATGAGTACAACAGACAGAAAACCAGGACCAGCTACTGTAGAGGGAAGACATTTTCCTTCTTCAGGCCTCTGAACATATTTGAAAATTTTTTGATTTAAAAAAGTTAGCTCTAAATTGATCATAAAGGTAGGTTAGTGTGTAGTGTAGAGGTTCTTGCATTTCTTTTCTGAACAGCAACGTGTTGCTGATTCACAAACCAACCATAAGCAAATAACTATATTTCAGGCCAAAAATGTCTATGTTACTTTTCATTTTTGCTACCCACTGAACTAGAAACTTGTAATAGCTTTTTGCCCATTGGCAATAGCTTTGAAGCCAGCAAAAAAGAAAAAATATTTACGAGAGTTATCAGTAAAGAAATTAAACAGAAATGCCTATCAATGTAGTCCACATAAACAAATTAACTGCTCCAACTTTAGAAATGTAAGAAATGCAAATCATTCCAATATATCTTCTTTGGTTTTAATTAGTTTATGACTTCTCAGAAAATTTATAGTAGTTGAACTGCTGATATAAGCAGAATTGAAACTGAAACATGCCTTAAGATATAAACAGGATATTACTTTTTTTTTTTAAACTTTCACTTCTCTTGTCTCTGCTTTTAATGCATAATGGGACAAAGGAATTCTCAAATTGTGAATAATAAATGAGCATCCTCCAATGTGATTCAGTAGTCACCTTCCATGGTGTTACCATTCTATCTCTGCTTCCTTGATTCTCCTGTGCCCTCCTTTCTTTTCTTAGTTCAGAAGCTCCATGAAAAAAGGTAGAGATGATGGAAAAGAGACTGTGATAACACCCTTGTATACAGTGTACTGCCTTAGTAAACTACAGCATCTTTAGAGTATGAAAAGTTGCGTTAGAGCCATGCAGCATGTCCCATGGCTAACCTCAAACTCACTCAAGATGAATCGTAAGTTCTAGTTGACATATTTGCAAAGAACGGCCCAAATAGGAGTAAGTTTAAATCATTAGAAAGTTTAGATCATTAAATGGGGCAGTATACAACACAAGGAATCAGATAAATATTTCTTTCCTTGTGTGGGATTTGTTAATTTCCCTCAGCACTCAGTCCTTTAATCTCCAGTGAGTCCTGGTTCTTATACTCCTCAGGGGAAGTTCCCCATTTAAATCTATTGAGATAAAAAGGTCTTTCCTTCTATGCCTAGAAGGATGAGATCTGCAGTTCTCATCATCCTACTGCTATTGCTGCTATCCTATACGCTTGTCTGCTGTGACTATTTGGTGTATCTGTTTTCAGATACCAAAGAAATTTCTCTATACATAACCCCCTGGCTCACTTTCAAACTACAGCTGTTGATATAACTTTTTCCCCCCTTTCAATAAACTCTTTTCTAGGTCATTGCTGTCTGTCTTTATACTTGGCTTCCTGTAGCTTCTACAGATTGTGAGATTTTTTTGTTCTGTGCAAAGCTCTTAAAAGTTGTCATCTTTCTAGCTCTCTCTCAACATGTTCCTATAATGGTGTTTGATAAGGAACAAAACTAATTAAAATTTGAAAGCTCAGAACACCAGAATAGTTTTCAGGATGCAGTCGATATTGCAGTTTGGCTAAACTTTTTTCTATCCGTTCATTTTGTTGGAATACCTTTAGATATGATTATCCTCAAAAACAGAGCTCTGACTAGAGCATCAGAGATGTAATTTCTGTATTATGGCAATATGATTAGCTCTGATTCTCTGCTAACCTTGATTCTCAGGGATCTTTGGAAAAGCAGACACAGTTTTCTCTTTTGAAAAAAAATGTTAGACATCTTATTTGTAAAATATTTTAAGAAATTTAATGAGAAAAAAATAGTATGTGAGAGTTCAGATACTTTCCGGTATTTTACTTATATGTAAACACAATGGACTAAGTTACCATATCTAAATCTGTGATAGAGTAATAGTGAGAACTGACACCTCTGACGCTATTGGGAACAGAAAATTTCCAAGCCAGTGTCTGAAAGATCATACTTTGTATTAAAATTTGTGAAATTTCATTGAAGGAAAAGCTTTACACTGTTTCTTTGAGAGAGCTCGTCACTGGGTATGTTATTACAGAAACTCCTGGGTATGTCATGTAACATCTGTTTCTACAGAAATCTATTTACTAATCAAGAGAGTACAAACAACACAAATTCACCTGGGCAATTCTTTGAAATTAAAAATTTTGTACTGATTCCCTCTTTAATCGTGTCTTACACTAATATTTCATTGTATCTTATACTAATATTTAGTTGTATAATGTTAACAGCACAAGCAAAATAATTTAATATTGAATGAACAAATACAACATTGAAAGAAAAAAATGTCTGTTTTTTTAATTTGTATTTATTTTGTGCAGTATAAAAATACCAGTTCCTTGTTTGACAAAACCTTCCTCCCAGAGAAGCATGGTTTAATTATAGCTTTTATCACATTTTTTCACTGTAACATCAACTTGTATAATTTGCCCATTTCTTAATTTTTTCTCTTCTTTTCTCTTTTCTCTTAGCTTTAATTTTTTTTTCCTCACAGTTTTTCCCCCATCTGTCCACAGTTACCCTCATAGCATACATTCTCACATCTCAGTGTTCTTTCCTTTACATCTTTGCCAATACTCTCAGTGCTAAAATTCTATCATTACTGCAAGATTTCTGATCCTGAATCCTCAGTTCTTCTTCATTATATTCAGTCTCTGATGCTTTTGTTGTCAGCTAGCATTTTCATCACTGCTTCTGGAGCTGTGCGCTGGTACCGGATCATTCACTCTTTTTTAAATTTATGTCACAGGTAACATGCACAGCACTTGGCCTTGTACCTCCTCTCGACTCTTTGTAGAACCCAATGGAACCCAGATTTCATTATCATGGGGTTTTTCTCTTTTGAATTTAAAGAATAATGTGAAAGTTGTATGGCAGCATACTGTTATAATATTGCAAAAGGAATTTACATGCCACAATGTGTCATGGTGTGTGCTTGAGGCTGTTTAGGGATGCTAAAGCATCTGCAGATTGTTGGAAAAATGTCGAGGCAGGAAACAAACCTGGTGCACTCTTGTCCATACTGCCTGAGAAGGGTCGCTGGTGTTATGTTAATAACAGTGACTGTGCTTGGGTGTTATGTAAGAGTCCTTGTTGGCCCAGAAAAACAAAATACAAAATATTTGGGGGGAAGGATGTATGTGTAACAAATAACTTTGTAAAATATCTTATATCATAGACATTTTATAACCTTTATTGAAATATAATTTCTACAACATGATGTTCTTATGTTCTGTCACAGTTTTCAGATTAAAGGATTATCTGTTCACCTCATTCTGGTTCCATTAAGGTTCTGTAAACTGAATGAATATAAACAGCATAATAAGTGACTGGTGTCATCAGTCATTAAAACATAAACTTGTAGAAACAAACTTGACATAAACAAGTAGAAGCAGGACTCCAAGGCGTACAGCAAATAAATAAATAAATAAATATCTTCTATTGCGCCCACTCCAAGTGGAAAGAGCAGCACTTAACGAGTTTATAACAAACTCACCATGCTGGATATTTCCAAAACGTGGGGGAGTGTGGAGGGGTGTGGAGGGGTCTTGTGGGTGTTGGTCTTGTGAGGAAGTAAAGCTAAAGGACTCCAGTGCTTAGAAGCAAGGGTATCAATTCCCAGCTCATATATGGATTTCTTGTGTGAAATCTCTTACTGAATATCTTGTGATATTATCCTGATGTGGGATGATATTACCAGTCTTTCTAAATATCACTGTCAGATGATACGCAAAACAAAATGTTGAGAAAACTCGGTTAAAATGAATGTTTTAAAATTTTGCACAGAGCTTGATAGAAAGTGTAGCATGAAGAGTAGTTACCTGAAACAGGTGACTATCTTCTATCCAGTTCAAACAAAAACTTAACTCTTTCACTCATATGTGCATGCATGAGTCCAGTGGGCTAATATATGCCATACTGGCTATATTGTTGCACTAGATTTTCACAGAGTGACATGGAATTAATTTTTTCCATAGATTATGATAAAGCCATTTATTACTGTAGCTAGAGTGGTACAGGAAAAATAAGAGAATAGCTTGTTTCTTTGTTTGTTTGTAATAGAAAGAGAAATTTGGCAGATGTATTTTGTACTTATTACCCTTCTGTTGTTTGGTAAAAAATTCCAGTCTCATAACCCCACAATTTGGAAACCATGTGACAAGCAATACAAGAAGAAAGCTCTTTTCTTCTAATGTCTCTTTCCATTTATCACTCCCCATCTCTCTCTCTCCGTACTGCTTGTGTCTCAAATCTTCTCTGTCTCCAATTTTTTTTTTAATTTATCTTGGACTTTTATTCAGGGACTAGTACTTTTATAGCAAACTGAAAATAAACTTTACACACATGAATATTAGCCATAACTACATATTGTTGTAGCATTTCTTCCCCTGCATTCTCTTCATGTCCCTTAATTTCTTGGACTTAAAGGGATATGGCTGGCAACTTCCTATCCTCCTTAGTGCCTACAAATGCTCTTGCAATGTGCGATTAATACACAGTAGATTTTTGTTGACTGTAAATTATGCCAGATGGACCCATAGGGAACAGAAGGGTGACAAAGTCTTATGTCACTATTTCCGCTTTTCTTACTTATCTTTAAACTCTACTAGTTTAGAACACATAATATCCACTCTTTTCCCTTCCTTTGCCTTCCCTCTTCCTCCAGACCTATCCATAGCATGTGTCTTTGGTCACTGTCCTTTCAGATGCTTTCTGAAAGCTCATTTAAACTTTAAAACCTTTTGCAAACACTGAACGATGAAAGTCTTATTTTAGCTTTTACTAAAATTTTAATATTCTTCTGAGAATCAAGAGGATTTTGTGTTGTGCAAAAAATTTCACAACAAACGTCCTCATAATTCCAGGTATTCAAATTGACAAGGGTCCATATGCAACCAACAGCATAACATGGGATGAAAACATGTGCAAACTGGGCCCAAAATGTTTGTCAAAGTTCACTTAGATTCCAATAAAAATGCAAGAGTTTTAAATAATCTTATTTACATGATGTTAGTTACTTTTCCACCGCCTCCTCTTTTTCCTCTATTGGCCAGAAATGCTTCCTGACAAATTTTAATTCTAGATTGTGCATTTTCACAGATTAGGATTGTCTAGTTTTAAGATGCCCCATGCTTCTATTTGATCGGAAACATGCAGTAAATAACTTTTTTTTTAAAAATTTTTACTTCACTGAAAGTCTGTTCTGGTTTCGATATTGTAGATAATACAGCCAGTATCCTGACAAGACGAAGGAGATACAGTCGAACCACTCAAGATATCTATTACCTCCCAGTGCTGATTTCTGATGGGGGAGTGCCCCCTCTCAGCAGCAGCAGTACCCTCACCATCCGGGTTTGTGCCTGTGAGAGAGACGGACGAGTGAGAACTTGCCATGCTGAAGCTTTCCTCTCCTCGGCTGGCTTGAGCACAGGAGCTTTAATCGCAATCCTGCTCTGCGTTGTCATTCTTCTTGGTAAGCCATTTGCAATTTTAAGTGATGATTAAGCTATCCCTCCAATCCCTCTCAGAATGTGACAGGGCACAAGGTTTTAATATGGCATGCTTTTGAACCAGTGGTTGCCTGGTAGTAGGAGGCAATTAGAAACACATAGCTGTGATTAGAGGGGAAAGGTTTAGCTAAAATTAATGGGGAAAAATGCTTTTAAAGTACATTCATGAATATCTGGAGTCCAGTAGAAATTTTTTTTCAGAGGTTATCAAGTAATTAGCAGTGCAGATCTTTTCTTCTGTAATTTGGAAAGATTTCAAAAAGCGACTGACTCTAATTCCATGTCTTGAACAGTGTGAAAGATGATAGAAAATAGATGGGCAAAGCTTTTTGAAAGGCATTATGCTGTAAAAAGCACCATTAGCACTCTACAAAAGCCATTTCTTAATTACCTTTGTGGAATAAACTGTTAGCAATGCACAACATAATCCACAGGGGCAAGGGACATAGGAGAATATAAGTAGACTCATAAGATTAATGCCATTGCAAGTGCATTCCCTTTTGACTATTTTTAGGCTTTTTATTTTCTCAGGCCGATTTGAATGTTACCCATTAGTTAATATTGTGGTTGGTTTTGGTTTGGGTTTTTTTCCTGTAAGAGACACAGCTTGCTGCAGACATGACCCTGTGCTATTCATGCAGCTTTCTGCATTCTTATAGAGTGGCAAGAAATAATAGTAATTGCAGTGTGATCGACAGGATATTTTCAGGATTTTTTTCCCCAAGACTACATTTTCTAAGAACTATTTTCCTTACAGCTTACTTCAGTATTTTCTTGTCAGAAGGCTGTTTTAAAATATATAGTTATACATTTAGCTTGTAATTTTCTATTTTATTACACAAAATTGAATATTCATAAGACAAAAGTAAACCTTTTGCATATTAATTCAATTTGTATGCTAAACATTGGTTTTAATGAAGCACTGAAAGCCCTGGACTATGCTTCTGAAAAATGCCAACTCTAGCTACTCATTCCTAATTTACCTGAACGAATGTTATCTCCATTTATCTCCTTTATGAGATCCCTAATAAACTAAGTAGCAGATGATCCCAGTACTGAAAATACCAGCCTGAAAATATTACACCTCTGTATTTTTGACTTAGTGTCTGCTATTTCTGTAGCATATTCAGATGTAAATTTTAAACCTACTCTAATATCTGCAGTTTTCTCTTTAGCAATTGTGGTCCTTTTCATCACCCTAAGACGTAGCAAGAAGGAGCCTTTGATCATTTCAGAAGAAGATGTCCGGGAAAATGTTGTGACATATGATGATGAGGGCGGTGGAGAGGAAGACACAGAAGCATTTGACATCACAGCACTGCGGAATCCATCGGCTGCTGAAGAGCTAAAATACCGGAGGGATGTTCGTCCTGAAGTGAAGCCTCTGTCCAGGCATCATCCCTCCTCAAGCCTTGACAGTATAGATGTTCAGGAGTTCATTAAACAAAGACTGGCAGAGGCTGATCTGGACCCCAGTGTGCCCCCGTATGACTCCCTGCAGACATATGCCTATGAGGGTCATAGATCAGAAGCTGGCTCTATCAGCTCTCTGGATTCAGCAACAACACACTCTGACCAGGATTATAATTACCTTGGAGACTGGGGACCTGAGTTCAAGAAGCTAGCTGAACTCTATGGGGAAATAGAATCAGAAAGAACAACTTAGTTGTAATTCCCAGAACAGAGAAGTTCCTAAACAACTGGACAGATAATGACAGCAACGGTAACAAAAAAAAGTGAATACAGTACTTGGAACTGAGTAAGTGTATGCAGTTACTGTAGAACAAGTGCCCTTTTCATATTTGAAACTGGGTTCTCCAATTGGAAGAAAGTCAAATTTTGAAAAATACAGAAAAAAGAATCTATTGTCCCTTGTGTATTTTTTTTTAATTGCTCAATAAAGTCCCTGGTACCTTATCTGCAACAGTACCTAAAGTAAAGGCAAGCAACAACATTGCAATATGCGTAACATCTCCAAGCTACAGTAAGTTTATGGTCATGTCTGTTTAAGAAGAGAGCTAACAGAGGATCAAATCTCTTGCAGGTGGTTGTGATGTTGCATTTCTAGCTGTGCTCTAGGCCTTCTGATCCCAACATGAGGTAGCCAATGGGGTTTACAATCAGTGTGAGCAGTGCTACCAGTCTGTTCCCTTTACAGAGGCGATAAGCCACACCTGTCCTTTTAAATAAATGGTCCTTTGATGATTTAATCTTACTGATTTAGCAGGTTGCATTGAGAAGCTGTCATTTCATTATGTCCTTCATAATCGTGTCATCCATAACCAGCTAACAGATGGAGGGCATCATTACCTGTAGCTCAAACACAGCTCTAGCCAATAAACCCAGACCTGCTCTGTTTCTGCGTGCTAGAGGAACTGTGTTGTTTCCAGTGTTGTGCTTATTCTTTTTGTCTTTTCACAGGAACATCATTCATTTAAATGGAATAGGCCCAAAGTACTCTTTATGCAGCGAAGCAGCTGAAGCATAGGCTTTTTCAATAAAAACAACAATGGCAGCACCATTAAACTATGCAGTTGTTTGGTTCACTGTGCTTCACTTATGTCAAGAGCTGAAGCTTTTTAAATCTTTTGCTGGTCTGAGTCCAGAAGCTACAACAGTCTGTTTAAAACACAAAGCTCTTAATCATAATGTTTCTCTATTTCTGTGTGTGACTAAAAGCAAAATAGAGCTGCTGGTAAGACATTGGGATAGCGAAAATTGAAACAAGGAGAATAAGATGATGGTGCTTTTTTCTTTTAAGTTCAATCTACTGATATTTATTTCTCTTAGAGTAATTGCCACCTAAGCAGAACAAGATGGTTTTTCCCTATTTCAAGCATCATGGAAACAGGAACATTTTAAGTCAGTGGAGGAAATATACCATTTCTGTGGTTCCTATAGATTAAGTAAATTGATTTCTTACATTAGTAACTTCATAGCATTACAGAACTGATAGTTCTGCTTAACACTGCAGACTGCTTAACACCTAATCCATCATTTTTTAAAAATTTTTTTAGCATTGCCGCTGTAGAACTGCTAAACAGTTCTGCTTAACACAGCAGCCTGTTTATCACCTCATCTAGCAGATTCTGATTTTTCCTTTGTTTTGTTTGAAACTTTAACCTTTTCTTTGTCTTTCTGGTGATAATACCATGAGAGGACCAGGAACTCATAATACCCCATGAAAGATTATGACTTCTAATGCTCACGATCGCTATTAACAATCCTCTGCTTCTAATTGTAACTCCACTTAGGGAAATGGACTTCTTCCAGTATGAGTTAGATAAGAAAACTGTCAGAGTAGAAGCTGTGTACTTTTTTCTTGCTGTCCAGTCTGGTGTGCAGAGTGATACAGATTTGTATGCTGTACACTAGATTCCTCCCTCTGCATTTTAGGTGCCACTTACATTCAGCTTAGTAAAGAAGGGTCTATATTTATTGCTGATCTACTGTGAGCCACACAGGTGAACTAGATAATTAAGCCTTCTTTTCTTTACTCTATGGTTGCGTAGGTCCTAGACATGACTGAAATTTCTGATCAGTTTACTTTGAAGAGGTTTTTTGGTTTTTTTTTCCTTCCTGAGATGTAGTTGACTACTTTTGGTTTAAACAGCCTTGTGGAAAAAATAGCAAGTAGCTTTGTAAACAACTTTTTACACTCTAAAAAGTATTGGTTGCATTGTAGTTCCAGAACTGGGTTTTAGTACACTATTTTGTTTAAAATTTGTAATCTTCCTTCTTTCAGAATCTGAACCGACAGAGAAAATTTAGTAGGGAAAACCCCCTGAACCCTAAGATATTCTGTTGATGACTTGAAAGTAGTTGAATAATTTGTGTTCATTTTTAAACTTTTTATGAAATGCAGAGTCTTTTAGAAATGCATTTAAGGAAACATTCTTACTGTAGAGTGAAGTTAAACAGATGCAGTAAGAGTTACACACAAGCTGGGAATGGTTTATATATTGACTTTTTTGGGGGGTAGATCTAGGATATGTTTCAGTTTTGTCCCAAATAAGGCAACTAGTAGTGTGCAATTTTGTTAAGAGAAATTTTCTTTTTATTTAGGTCACACTTGCTTTATGCCAACATCTAAATTTTTGTACTGTATGAGTAGAGTGTTTCAGCATTACTACTACCATAATACTTTGTATCACAGCTGCATGAAAATTGCATTCATTGTTGTATTATAGTTTTGAGAACTAGGTATTAGTTATCTTTATGTCTATTCCCTCTGGCCCTACACCAAAGCAGGGAAAATCAATTGTATTTTGTGTTTTAAGCAGTGTTTTTGCCATTGTTTTTTTTTATTTGCATCACAGAGTGTTCAGGCTTGAAGGCAACAGAAGTGCAGTGACATAAGCAAGTATTCACTCCTTACACTAATGGTCTGTTTAAGTTAATAATATCTCAGAGAAATAAGAAACCCCTTTTCACCATCCCTGGTGCTCTCTTTGCTGCTACAGAGCACGTGCATCATACCCCAAGAAACCTGAATCCTTTAAAACTCTGCAGGGTTATTGAGACGCTGCTTCTGTGATGCTGAGGTGTGTCCTGTTTGGTACATCCTATCCACAGTGATTGCCAAATGTGCTTTTCTATCATGAAATGTCTGCATGCTTGCTATGCTTACTGTGTTTTATTCAAATACATGATACAGTGTCGTGTTGTTTGCATGACAAATACCAGAATATTAAATCTTCAGGGCCACAGAAGAAGGCCTCACAGTGCAGAAAGAACAGGTTTACAGATTTATTATCCCAATCTCAAATTTTTTCCTTTGGGCCTTTGTGTCCTAAAAACAAATTTATATTATATCTGAGAAATTCTATGTTGACCTAGATTGAAGTGGAAGAAAATTAACACTGTATGCCATGGATGGCACAATCATTTCATAGCATTGCTGATTTAAACAAAGTATACATTCAGTGGAAATATTGTGGGAAACTCTTTCCTAGTTTATGTTAAAGTCTGATTATATAGACTATGCTTAAAGCTTTCATGGATCTTTTGTGTACTCATATTGTCAAATATTTTCTTAGTAGCCTAAATAGTAATCCTGTTGCGGCTTAACAATTGAATGCTGAAAACTGCCAGTTTGACTTAAACTGGAAATACTAAAGTTAAGTAAAGTTAAATGGCACATGCAAAGTGATACTTAAGGGCTTTTATATTTACAATTTGATTTCAACAACAACCATTCAACTAATAGTACATTTCCACCAAAATAATTAGTTGTATTCCTTCAAATAAACCCTCTTTCTTGTAATGGTGAGGGCACTCGGTATGCTGTAATCTTGAGAAGTCAAAATAGTCTGAAAAAATGGTCAGTATAAGAATTTTAAAATATGAAACTATATTGTCAAACTAAAACCTGTCAAAAATGTAGTTTAATGCACTTTAAAGACAAGGAAGAGCTTGAATTCAGCTGGTGTTAGATTAAGATTCATACATTGAAAACAAATAATTTGTTTATCAGTGTTACCTTTTATTACATACACATAGAATACTGTAAAAGTTGAAAGTAATTTCACTCTGTTACGCACTTTATTTTTTTGCATTCTTCTTAGAAAACCAAAATAACTGCAAACATTTTTGAGTTTTAATTCTAACTGATGCAGTTGTTTAAATTGTGAATACTGAAAGAAAATATCTATGTGAAAGTATTCTTTCTGGTGTTTAAAAGGAATTACAAAATTTCTGTGGTCTAAGAATTTTCAAAATCATTCTTAAAAAATAGAAGTATTGGACCAGTCTGGAATTAACCAAAATCATGAGCTCACAAAAGGGTAACTAAGGGAGTATTCTAAATGCAAAGAAGGATATGAAATTATGCTGCCTAGCGTTACTTTGTGGATTATAAAGTGCTAAGACCTTGTACTTGCAGTACATATAAATGGCACAGTGCATTCTAAGGAACATTAGAAGTGTGTTGCAAGTTTTGGGCCATTCTTATTTTTCCAAAGTCTCCAAAAATATATATATTTTTTTTAACAAAAGAGTAATGTAAAGTATACCTCCTTATGCAAGTGTTACTGATAGAAATTGTTACATTTTCTTTTAATAAACAAAAGGGACAAAATCTTTTATTCGTATTTTTCAAATAAAATGTGCTCTTTGCTATGGTGACGGGTTATTGTATTCCTCATCACAACCAGAATGTGTTACTTTGTCTTCACTCCTGTATTCTATACTCACCAAGGAACCAGAACATCTAAAGACGCTCCGTCTTCACCACTCAGGTGTGACACATTTGTATTAATGAGGCCAGTGTCAGAAACGGTATGGGAACTTGGACTGGATCTGTAATTCCTGATATAGTCCCTTGGTTGTGCCACTATTTCAAAGACTCTCTCACATGATTATTGCTGCAGATGGATAGGGATGGAGAGAGACACCATAAGATACTTTACAACAGACTGCAGTATAGCTGCTAAATGGTTCATTACTTTTACTTGTGGCAACTGTTCCTCTCCAACCATCACTGTCCTGAAACTGAAATACAGTGTCATAGGATGAATACCTTATCCACATGAGTGAGTTGGGGAATTGTACATCTATGAATCCAGATTGGTGGTAAAAGCCATGGTTATTATCCTGAGTTGACACAGAAGACAAAAGCAGGCAAGGACATTTACAATGATCAAGCTCAGGCACAGGCCGTGCAAGTGCACAGGAATCACTCAGTCTTTCTCAAAGGAATTAACAGGCTTCATCAACAAATTCCATGTTAGAAAATAATGATACCATGGCTCGCAACAAACTTGTTGCATGCAAGGCTGTCTTTCCCAGACTGATACAAAATTCAAAAATAAAGCTAGGGTAGACAGGAAATGAAAGTAGAATTTTCTTGTTGAACCCTACTTACTCTACTTTATTGTCCATGGGTCAATGTAGATTGTGTACCACCATACAATGCAATTTTCACATGTGCCTCACCACAGACACAGAAAAAAAATATTGTGGTAAGATAATATTTGCAAGATAAATATTGTCAGCCTGAATCTGAATGCAAGTTCCAAGAGGTTTTTTGGTATTTGTTTTGGTCCTCAGTTGACACGTTAAACTTTCAAAAGAATTTTAAAAAATATTTTAGATAATATTTTCTATTTAAAATTGGATTTTTTTTTTTTTTTTTTTTTTTTTTTTTTAATTTAATAGTCTTAGTAAAGCTTGCTGTCATCTCATCCTGAAATTGATTTTTAGTTTATTTGGAGTCCATACCACTTCTATATGTGTGGCAAATTTATTATTTTTACTTAGGTGCAGAGAGTCTTTTTCTGTGGGCTTCATGATTCCATGTGACATTTTTGTGTCCTTGCAACTCCTCGCAAGTCCATCAAGGAAGTCCCAAAGATCCAACAAACTTTCCACTCTAGCTGTCTCTTAATCTGGTTTGTTCTGGAAGTATGTGCAACAGAGCATATTACAGCTGATAGGCAGTCAGCACCTGCAGAAACATACTCATCCAGCAGAGATACCTTCAAAGCAAAAATGGACATTGGATTAGCACTCTTAGAGGATCATAAGACACACAGACCTTGGAAGATGTTAGATTCCTAGCCAAACCTGAATAAAATCAGGGTCCACAGGAATTTCCACCACAGTGGACCTTGTCATCATGCGTGTTCAATGAGCAAATACCTGGTGAGCTCAATGGAAACCTCAGTAAACATTCATGTAAATAAGTGAATGGCTCAAATATCAGAACTGCCACATGTTCTGCTAGAGTTCTGGGTAGAAACGGACCAGTCTTAATAGATTTGTCAGTCTAACAGTGTGAACAAAATTCTGAGACATTCTGCAGTTCTAACACACAACCTTACCTATCACATCAACTGTTTTGAAAAATTTGATTGCTTTCGACCTTATTCTTAGGACTATTGTTTCTTTAAATCTAAATTATTATTCTTGGTTTAAGAGCAATTCTTCTCTTTATCTTCTGGAACTGATCTGGGAACAAAGCACCTACAATAAAAATTCAGCCCTGTTTTGAAGTCTCGAGCACACACATCTAAAAGCCAGTTTCATTATTGGATTTGAGCTGGGCAAAAATCATACACACTGCTTGTGTATGAGAAGTAAAGCTCGCTCCTACTAAGCAAATTATTTTTTTTTCTGCTAGTGTAGGTCTACTGATTTAAAACTATGCTTGAAGTGAAAAAGTGTATAAAAGTACACACAGCCTGATTATGTCATATAAACTCCATTTGGATTTCTCAAAAAGAAGTAAACACAGCTCATAATCTGTACTGTTTACAAACTGTATTAACTTTTTTTAAAATCAAACTTGCATTTTCCAGATAGTTTCAATACTTTGTGGTACATAAATTTTCATCTGAGAAATGGTAACATGAAGAAGAATAGTTGAGAGATCAAAATCTTTTTACTCTCTAGCTGCTCTAACTATTAAAAAGGAGAAAACTTGAAAATATGTTTCTTAATCACACAAATTGGATTATCAGCTTGGAAGAATAAGTCTCTTGCATATGATGTTGGCAACAAGAAAAATAATTATATTATTATTCTTTCTTACTTGTTTTTAGCAAATTTTTTTTAATGCAGGCTGCCAAAGTATGCCATAAGTGTTGACTAAATGAGTCATATAACTACAATTTTCTGAAAGAACTAAGTGAAATGGGAAGTAAAACTCTCAAATCTTGTATGTGAAACAGAAGCTCAGGCTCTTTTGGTGTATCAGAAACCACGACCACATAAGTATATTCTACCCCATGTAGTGCTATATATAAAAAAAAAAGCCCTCTAATGCTCACTTGCTATTGTGTCCTTTCCAAATGACTATGGTGGTCATGATGTACATAAGAAAACCTGTGCTGACTCTCTTCCATTTCTTTCACATCTAACCAAATTTCAGGTTAGGTGTGAGTCTAATATAACTTCATTGCTCACACTTTGTTTAGCTTGTGTGAAAAAAACCCCCACAAAAATATAGACATTACATAAAACACAGAACATAAATGGACAGTATGTGAACCTTATGTTATATTCAGCTTACTATCTAAGCTTTATCCTTACAAGGACAAAGTGAAAAGGGGAAAAATTTTCGGGTATCTTGGACATTCGACCTCCACATTGGATTCTCAACTGTCAATCAAAGAAATAAGAGTTTTAATGTGTACATGCAAAGATGCAGTGTGTCAATTGAAAAGTAAGCGACTTTGGACGGCAGTTTAGACTTGAACTCAGACTGTCTCTTCCCAAGTTATATTTTAGAAGGAAAGAACACTTTTGAGAAAATGGGTCAGATAACAGAAACATCCTAATTCAAGTGAGTAGAAAGAGTACTTGGTGTCTTGTAAAGTTCTACATGATTCTGACAGCAAGGAAGATGCGCCTATGATGTGTTACTGTGGAAAAGAAAACTTTTGGCTTCTGAAATATAAAGGACTCTCCTTGTTTTCGAGGTGTTTTATGACAGACATTATCACAGCTTGAAAGGATTTATCCGGAATGTGAGAGGTTGTGATGGTCAATCTGTCTTTTTGCACCCTGGGCAGTTCCCATTTATGGTGCAGTCAGTATTGCTTAGGAGCATCCCATTCTTGACAGACTTTTTAATAAGAGTATGGTGGTAAATATATTTGGTTAAAAAATTAATATAAAACTCTGAGCATTACAGTTCAAGGTCACTAGTTCATATTTGACATGGAAATGTGAAATGCAAACGTGATTAGCTCTAAATGACTACTTCTTTACAGGAAATCTTACTTCTGTGTTGGTACAGAAAACCTGCATGATGGCAGTGCCAAAGAAACAGTCACTCAGTATGATCACCATATGCCCGTTTGCTCCTAATTATATTCTGAATCGCTTGTCTGACTATGAGGACTTGACAAGTAATCCTATAACAGACATATCCAAGTTTTAAGTAAAAGCACTGTGGCTGTATTCAGCACAACATTCCATCTGCAGCTTCCACTCTTGCTACGTCACTGCTGTTGTTCCCAGATTGCAGTGGAACTTAAGAATTTCTGGATGATAAGGATCTGAACTTCTCACTGCTGAATAAACACCAGCTGCAATTTGCTACCTCAGGAACCTTAACATCTACAAGAGCTGATAAACTCATCCAAATGTTGATAGAAACAACATGAATAAAAATAAAATAGATGATGTTTTGTAATTGAAGTCCAAGAGACAGATGAACAAAGGAAAAGATAAGATTGAAACATTTCTGAGAGAAGTGGAATAAATAACTTGATGCTTCTGGGTGACTTGATATATCTGGTTATTTACAATGGAAAATTTATGGTGAGCAAAAGTTCTTCTTACACTTTTTTGAAATTGATAAAGGATAACTACACAACGCACACAGCAAAGAGGAATAGCCATATGGGATCCAGTAAAAATGGACATGAAACTGCAGTTCACTTAGTGATAATAAAGCTCTTTGTATGTGCAATGATATAGAATCAAGGCCAAATATTTTGTATGTAAGAACAGTACAGTAGAAGAAAACTCATTCCTTGAGCTTAGTATATGAAAAGCAAAATTCTGTTCCATGAAAAAAAAAAAAAAATGATGCATCCATAAACGAACATACTTTTCCTGTGTCTGTCATTGATTCCCTATCTGTCCTTAAGAAAATACCCTAATAGATGCCTATTAGCAAGGAATTAATACTTTTTTCCAGTCTGGAATTAATTAGACCCCACTGTTCATATATGCTTTCTTGAAATCAATCCTCTCCTTATATAAATGTACTTTAAACAGAAGATGCTAAAACAAAAGGTGCTTGAAGCTTCCAAGTCATAATTTCTGCTAATAACCTGGAACTTTAAATCCAAGTGATTTAAAATCTCAGCTTCAATATTCCACTTTGAAAATCCCTTTTCATTAGGTACTTCAGGAACCTGGGGTGAAAATGTTGGAAAAGTTCAAAACATACACATCCTACTCTGAAAATGTTCTTAAGAAGTGTCTAGGAACTGCCACAAAGAGCACAATCAAGTGAACACGGCAATTCCTAAGCAAGCTAAAAGTAAACCTAGTTTATACAGAAGGCTAATCTTCTAGGTTTTCTTGAAGGTGTCAACAAGCCTTTGAATAAAGGTAATATGATTTATTCACTTGGATTTCCAGTAAGATTTTGATAAAGTCTTTCATCAAACTTATAATAGAAGGACATGATCTTAAAGATAGATTTAAGAACAGGAAAAAAGGTACAGGGTTACTTTGTAAGGCTTTTCAGTGTAAAGAGTATTATTAGGCATTATTTTAGGATTGGAATTGTTTGATAGAGCCAAAATAATCTAGAAAAGCAAACTGTGACTACTTTCAAAGCATTCAATGGATTCATTACTGCATGAACTGAAGTGGTGGTTGAAACTGAAAAAAATACACGGTAATGGGCAAAGGCAAAACCCACCCAAAATGCACCTGCGCCATCAGCTCAGAATAAATTTATAACTCATGGAGAATATTTTGAATTGCTGTTTCTAACTAAATATCTGCTAGGTAGTGGTCAAAACCAATATTAACAAATCTGGTATTAAAATTTTTTAGATAATAAGAGAAAAACCAATTAAAAATGTCATTATGCTATTTCAAAAATTCAGAGTGATTCCACATTTCAGCTACTCAGTAAAACAGTCTGGTCCCATTCGAAAAACAAGAGAAACACACAGAAATCAAGAAAATGGTTAATAGCTGTGAAATAGTATGCATATCAGGAGTTTTTAAAAGTTAGGACTCAATATGGAAAAGAAATGAGTGATGGGACTAATAAGTCAGAAATTTCAAAATTACAACTGACATGTGGGAAATAAACAGAAATCTACTATCATTATTTTTCAGAATAGAAAAGTGAAAGGAACTATAAAACAAGCTTTTAGTTAACAGATTTGAAATAAAAAAAATTAAATAGTTTTTCACAGGGCATACAACCAAGTGGTAGAAGTCAAGAGCTGATAGAGTCTTCTTTCCATGACAGATGTGGCTTTGGAAGTCACATAGCTGCAATTTTTTCTTAGCTACCGTGTTGTTTGTTTGTTGCCTACTGACAATGGAAAAAACAAATCTGGCTTCTGGCAAAGAGAAGAGCTACTAAAAATGAGACCAAGTACCAATAGCATTAAAACTGGTTCCAGCGTTTCATGCCTAACAGTTTGGAATAAAAGGAAACCATCAACTAATTTCCAGCCCTGTAATTCTTACCTCCATCCTCTTCTGTATCTTTTAAATCTGCCAGTCACCTAGTTACAGATGTAGTTCATGAACCTTCTTCAGCTGACTTGGTTCATCCGTAGATAATGCCAGTCAGGAAAATGAACCCACAAGTTCATTTAAAGTCCAATGAATTATGAAATGGAAGTCAAGAACTCCTGGCCTCTACTCATCCTGTAGTGTCCACAGGCTTCTATTATCCCATTCAAAATGCTCTGAAGTGAGTCATTACTTAACTAAATTACTGAGAACTGAGATTACAGAGAAATCACATAAAATATTCAGAGAATCAGTTTTAAAGAGAAATAGAAATGTGGACCACTATGTTTCTCAACCATTAATCACATCACCTGTGACACTCAGAGTGTTCTTTCCTTTTATGCATGAGACTGCAGCTGACAAAATACCTATTGAGAAACTAACTCAGCTATGTGTTTTATTCAGCATTAGGATAGCTCAAAGACAACTTTGAAATTAATGATTCCAATTATATGTGTTAAAACTTGAGAAATTCAAAGTAAACCAAACTAACCGTTTAAATCCATCCATTGCTGAAAGTGGTAATTTAGAAGAATACTTTGACTATCACATCTTTTTCTTCAAATTTGACAAATTAGAAGAAAGGAAATGAATATTTTAAGCATATGAACTTATAAATTTTACATTGTCCATGTAATAAGCAAATAAATTATTCACATTATGCAGAAGGAAAAGAAACACGTGGCCAAAACACATTTACTTCTTACCTGCAAATTAGTGAGTGGTTTTATTATAATTACTCTTCTTCTTTCCAGTGCCTAAACTTGTAAAATAAATTAATCTTAGTTATATTCTCTGATAAAATGTTATACTGTCTATGTAAAAATACACTGTTTCATAGGAAAAAAAAATGTTGCCTACTGAGAAAAAAATAGTCATGCATTTAATTTAACAAAAGACAGTATAATCATATTGATAAGAGTAAAATATATGTATGGGACTAGGACTAGAAACGGCTCTATGGAGGTCTTTCTGTGTGTAAACATACCAAGTAAATACATTAAAACTTATAATTCTCACTTCCACTTGCAGAATGAAGATTGCATTCTTTGCTTACTAAGAGTTTATTGCAAATACACAAAAATTCTGTGGGATATTGATTGTTTTGCAGTGAGCTATTTCTTCCTTCCTTCTTGATCATTGGAACTTTTTTTCTTGTCTTTAAAATTCATAATTCCACCCAGGCTTGTATCTAGCTTACAGCATTTTATTAGCTCTGTCAATGTCATTTGCAAACGTGACAGCTACCACCCATGGTTAAAAGCTTATTTATTTATATAGAATTGCACCAATATACCAGCCAAAATAGTCATAAAATCCAGTTAGGTATGGGCGCTTAATGTGCTTCTGCACAAAATGCAAGAGAAAATATTGATCATATAATTAAATAACTGCCTATTTAATTTAGAGTATTTTGAATATTCTAAGGTAACAGCCTTATATTACAAAGTTCTGCTTACAGATCCAATTTTACTTAGTAGAACAGACTCCCGTCTTCCACAGAGTCACACCACACATACAACCCCCTGATATACTGTTTCATTTTAAGCATGTTAAATATATGGTAAAATTACAAACTTGTTTTGAATAAAGAGTAAGAAACAGTGTCCTAAAGAGAGAAGCAGAAAGTCATAGCAGAGCAAAAAATTTCATGCACTCGTGTCAAACTAGACAGATTTTATTCTTGTACTAAAATGTTTCAATACATCATCTTTACTATTGTGTTTATTTGATAGAAGCAAGGGTTTTTTCCATCAAACTGAAGAAAAAAGTCTTTCTGATTCGTGAGGTATACTAACTGACTGAGATATTCTTTCTTATTCATTTTGGATAGCATTGGAGCTTATTATAACTTATGTATATAAATAATATAAGATTATTTCTGTATGATGCATTTATTTTATGTGTCTGTTTTTTAGGATGAACCACAAGACTGAAGGGACCACTTAGCTCTGAGATGGCTCCTCTGCTTCTGCTTCCATTTGAAATAGGCTCAAATTTTCTTTTTGCTCAAAGATGCTACCCTGATAGCCTTCCTGGGGGAAAATTGTGTTGCAATCTAAGATGTTGGGGACATATTAGGGTAGAAATGGCAGTGGGTGGTGTGTGCTTAGAGGCATTTAATATTCAGTTTCAAAAAGCCTTAAAGAGCATACAGAATATTATGTATGGGAAAAATATGACTGACATGTGAGATTCAAACATCTTTTATTCAAAAATTTTCTATTTTAACCACTCTATATGAGACAAAATGCAGATAACTGCCTATAAATCAAGGCTATGGTGTTAAAAGAGATAATGATGGGTCTTGTCCTTCTGTCCTGCAGAAGCACAGTGGTAGGCTGACCTACATCAGAATAGTGCTTCTCCTGAAGCCTAAATTTTGTGCAGCTGGGCATGATGAGCCATCTTTTGTATATTGTTGGATGGAGTGAAACTGCTTCCCAGCAGGGCTTTCTAAATGAATTTTTGCTGTAAATCACACATCCATCTGCAGTGTATTCACATTGTTGTCAGAGACACAACACTAAGAAAGAGGTTTCTGTATGAAGAAGTCACACAGTTCAGCACTTGGGAATCATGGCTGTTGATGTTTTATCATGAAATATAGGTGGTCTCCATCTCCCCACAGCCGTGCCCTTCCTGGCCATAGGTGCCACTAAGCACCCACTGAGGCCCAAATCCTGGCCACCCCACCCAGGGGTCACCCCTGCAGCCCACCCTTGCTGTCAAAGTCTGGACATCTGGACACAACGCAGCCATGATTCATCCACGATTTTAATATGCCTGGCATTCCTTTTTCAGAGATTCCTATGTGATTTCCAAAAGACCTCTTCATCTCATCCCTATCTTGTCCAGTCTAACTTCTATAAAAGCCAGTAAGAATGTTGCTGCCCTTTGGACTGCCCTTTGAATTAACTGTGCCTACAACCTGAATTCCATAAACTTAGGAACTTGCCCCCTCATGTTTACTGAACAGACAAGAAATGGCCTTGGATGATGCAACATTTACCTTATGTATTGGGTTTGCATGGGCAGGTTTTGGTAGTGGGGGGGGGCTATAGTGGTGGCTTCTGTGAGAAGCTTCTAGAAGCTTCCTCATTGTCCAGCAGAACCAATGCCAGACAGCTCCAGGACAGACACATTTCTGACCAAGGCTGGGCCAATTAAAAATGGTGGTAATATCTCTGTGGTAACATATTAAAGAAAAAGAAGAAGAAAAAAATGTATTGTGCAGTTGTAATTGCAGCTGGAGAAGACTGGGAGCAGAACATGTAAGATGTAACAACTCTGCAGACACCAAGGTCAGTGCAGAAGGAGGGGGAGGAGGTGCTCCAGGCGCTGGGGCTGAGATTCCTCTGCAGCCTGGGGTGCAGACCATGGTGAAGCAGCTGTGCCCCTGCAGCCCATGGAGGTCAATGTGGATGCAGAGATCCACCCGTCGCCTNGCAGTCTGTGGAGGAAACCCACACTGGAGCAGGGGGATGTCTGAGAGGAGACTGTGAACACATGGAAGGCCTGTGCTGGAGCAGGCTATTGAGAGGGACCTGTGGACCCATGGAGAGAGGAGCCCACTCTGGAGAAGGTTTCCTGGTAGGACTTATGACCCCATGGTCCTGCAGGACCTGAAGGACTGTGCCTTAAGAACTGCATCCCATGGAAGTGTGACCCATATTGGAGCAGTTTGTGGGGAACTGTTGCCCGTGGGATGGACTCATTGGAAAAGCTTGTGGAGAACTTTCAGAGCAGGAGAAGGAATCTTCTCCCTCAGCAGCAGCAGGAACAACATGCAAGGAACTGACTGTAACCCCCATTCCCTGTCTCCCTGTGTCACTGAGGGGAGGAGCTTGAGCTGGGATGGAGGGAGGGGTGGGGGGGAAGGTGTTTTACAGTCTTATTTTCCGTCTCGTTGTCCCGATTATTGACAGTAATAATTTCAGTTAATATCTCTTATTCAAGTTGTTTTTTTCTGTGACAGTATTTGATGAGTGATCTTTCTCTGTCCTTATTTCAACTTATGAATCTTTCATTATATTTTGTCTCCCCTGTCCAGCTGCAGAGGGGAGTGATAGAGATGCTTTGGTGGGTATCTGGCAGCCAAGACCTAGCTATTCTTATTGTATTGCTTTTCATAGCTTGAGGGCAGCCGATGTGATTTAATACATCTAGCTCAGAGAATATATTCAATGGTTTTCTGCTTGGCAGCAAAGTGTAGTTACCAAACAGGACTGCAGAGAGGAAAAGTCATTCTCTCCTTGCCATTTGATTTTGCCACTCCTATAAACTTCAAACTGAATCTGAAGTAGCACAAACAGAAGTGTGATCAATTTCTCCGTGTGAATGAAGATAGAGGAGCCTCTAAAACATAACTTAACGTGATAAAAGCTATGACCCACAAAAAAACCCCCTCTGTATTGAAAAAATTCCCCCCAGTCTTTGTACAGTACTCCCACAGTATGTGCAGGAAAAAATCATGGATATTGCATAATACATAGTGGATATTGCATAGTACATGGTGTAATTCCTGAGTAAGTTGTTACTGTATATCACCATTTGTAATGGTGTTTGCCATAAAACAATACAAATTTTATTTCAGGCCTAGGAAAAAGTACTATTTTCTTGTGCCTTTAAATCTAATTGCTTAGAATATTCTATAAAATTCCATGTAGTTTTGAGCAGAGAACAAGACAACAAGAAATTCTTTCTTTTGTCTATTTTAAACATTGCGTCCTCTACCTCTCATTTTCCACAGCAGTGATCAAGGCTCAGAAAAGCTCTTGTAACACTTTTCAGATAGTTTCAGTCATTTTTGCTTCACTTGATGGAGATTACTATTCCCATGTGTTGTGTTAGCAAAGTAGTCATGCAACGCGTTTGAAGCCTGAATTAAAAGTCCATTTTTTCCCCCTGAACAAGATTCATAAATAAAAAATATCTTCTCTGAATAAAATTCAGGTATTGCACTGAAGGGAAAAGGCTTTATATGTTAACACTGTCAAGACTCAACGATGCATAGTAAAATGGCTCCACGAGTGATGAAATTCAGATTTCAAGCTTAATTCTCCAACTTCCATTTTAAAAAAATGCTCCAGTTTACTCAGTTTTCTTAGGATTTCCATCAGGATCAGTTCAATTTTATTATGCATGTCTGCTAAATAAAACCCTCAGATGTACAGGGAGCCTTTCTGTACCTTAAATCATCACTCATAGGGTTGTCCTACGGCCCTAGAGGAGATGACTTTCAGAACATTATATCTGAGAGACAGTGTTAGGTGACATCTAGATGCATCCACTTATCACTCACACACTTTGCCTCCCCCTGACTCTAAAGTTCATTCAGCAGGTTGTATCCTACTTCATCCTCATACACCTAGCTGACTGTCAGTGATAAAGAAGTGAAAACTGTTACCCGTCTTTGGGATCTTATTAAAATGATCTGTTGAATGCCGTCAAATCACATCTGTCCTGCAGCTGTCAAAGGAATGCAGTTGTCCAGATTATGGTCCTTCCAAGAGCTGGTGGTTCTGTTAGTTCCCTTGAAAAAACGCTGACAATTGTACACATTCAGTTCACATTAATTCGTCATTTTAAGGTAGGTGTCCATACACTAGTCAAAAGACCACTATAAAAAAAGTAGTCTTGAAGACAAAAGTAGGTTAGAAAGACTTGTCTTGGTTACACATATAGGCCTGTTTAAAAAAAAAAAAAAAAATAACCTGCTATAGAAGTTCAGAACTTGCTTTATATTTCTTAGACAATTTTCCTAACAAAAGTCGTACTTCATATTCTGGAAAATACAGCCACTTTCAGAAATTACAAATATGTCAAATGTAACTTATGAAATAATTCATTGTACAGATTTGCACAGATCAAATTGAAAAAATCCTCTGTCCTGCTGTACTCATCTTTGGTACTGTGAACTGATTACATATCAGATAGACACACAAAACATTCATGAAAAGTTCCAGCTCCTTAAATATTTTTCTGTGCTGAAAAAACAGTTGATTTCCTGGCTATTTTACTAATGTGTTTACCAAAGAGAGGCATGGTGTTTTTGCTCATTATGTCAATAGAGTTGAAACTCTGTTTCTGTGCAGCTGGTGGCCTCTCGTGTATTTGGAAGTAGCTGAAAGCTTTAAAATCCGTTAGTTGGCTTGATTAGACAGTGACCCTTTGCCTGTCATTGATTTCAGGATCTAGAGTTTATTAGCAGGTCACTAGGGTACTTTTTTCCCTTTGAATTGTTGGCCATTACCCAATTTGAACAACTAAATACTAAACCAAATCAGAACCAATGTTGTTCTCTTTTAAAAGGTCTCAGTGTTTCTTTTTCCTTTGTATAGTTACAGAATTTTCATGTATATACTAGTACTTTAATGTATTTCATGTGTTTATGTGCTAATTCTAGAATCTTTATTGATTTTTTTAATATAGGAATGCAAGTGAAAAATAAATGGTGACTCAGTATGGATTTCAGTTAAAGGTTAATCCATATTAAAGGCTTTTAATGAAAAAAAAAACCAAACCAAAACAAAACAAACAAAAACAAACCAAAGCGAAAAAGCCAAACAAGATATTACTGAAATAAAAACTGATAAAATGATTTGCAGCATGCCATATCACTGCTTTCTGAAAACAGAACCAGAATGACAGGTTTTCTGTGTAGTACTTAATGGAAAGAACATTCAGTGAATAAAGTGCAGAGGAAAGAGAAGGGTTACATTCTGCAGATTGGTGGCTGTAGCATGGCTGTGCATAAAGCATTGACTGAAGGCATTGGAAGCAGAGAGCTGTGCAGAGCTTCTAACAACTGTGTAAACAAGAGAATGAAATGGATACTGTCCAACAGAGCTTGCAATGCTTCCTGGTTTGGTGCAGTTTGCATACTTGGTAAGCGTACCTGCTATTCCGCCATTATGGAGCTTGAAAATAGTGAATAGTAAAAGATTGCTGTCCAATTTCCATATAAAATCACTCAACCCATTATTTGTACTTTTGACGGTGATGTTCAGCTGGCTGTTCTCTTAACAGTTTCCTGATCAGTTCTGTACGCATTTGCTTGAGGCTGCAATCAGGTTATGCTCCCCTAAACTGCCCAGGAATGTCACATGAAAGAGCATCCCAGTCTTTACAGTCTTTACTTCACGTACAAATGTGAAACATTTTCTTTATTCAAAAGAGTCAATGCATTGTAGAAGGTGTAATATCAGATAGACAGAGAAATATCTTCACCAACTGGGTTTTGGATGATGTGAGTAAGTTGTAGGACTGTTTTCTTCAAAGTTCTGCTGTGAATTGGACCTCAGCTGATTGATACATAGCATTTTGAGTCTTTGTGTTTGATTGTTTCAGACAGGCAAAATCATAGAATCATAGAATCATAGAATGGTTTGGGTTGGAAGGGGCCTTTAAAGGTTATCTAGCTCCAGTGCTCTTCCAATGAGCAGGGACATCTTCCACTAGATCAGGTTGCTCAGAGCCCTGTCCAACCTGCCCATGAACACTTCCAGGGATAGGGCATCTATGACATTTATGGACAATGTATGCCCGTGTCTCCCCACTCTCAATTCACCCTATTTCAGTTTAAAACCTCTTGTCCTATCACAACAAGCCCTACTAAAATTTTGTCCCTGTGCCTCTTAAAAGCCCACTTTCAGATCTGAAAGGCCACAATTAGGTCTCCCTTCTCATCTTCTCCAGGATGAGAAACCCAAACTATCCCAGGCTGTCCTCATAGGAAAAGTTTTCCATTCCCTTTATCATTTTTGCCACTCTCCTCTGGATCTGCTCCAACAGGTCCTTGTCTTCCCTTGTGCTGAGGACCCCAAGCTGGATGCAGTGTTCCAGGTGAGCTCATACGAGAATGGAACAGAGGAGCAGAATCCCCTCCCTCACCCTGCTGCCCACGCTGCTTTGGATGCAGCCCAGGACACGTCTGGCATTCTGAGCTGTGAGTACACATGGCTGGGTCATGTCCAGCCTCTCATCCACCAGCACCCCCAAATCCTTCTCAACAGGACTGCTCTGAATTTGTTCATCTCACAGTTGAACTAGAACTATTTCTAGTTTTCTGAGATATTACATATTTTCTATTACTTTCTAATCGTAAATTAATGTTTAGAACACTTAGTTGTGGAAGACCTTTTTCTCATAAGAGTAGTCAGTCAATTTCCTAGTGAATTTTCTGGCAAATGAAGGGAAAAAAGACGTTACTTTGTTTTTTGGTCCTAATGTGCATGCTATACTAAAGAATGTTTTCCTAGTCGGTGTGATTATCCACTTTGTATGTTGTCTATAGTTATCTGAAGTTTATGAAAAAAACTTCTCTCATTAGGGCTCTCATCTTTCTTTCAAAATGGGTACTTTGAAGCTGCGCTTTTAATATAGTTTCTTTTAGAAATTCTTTGTTGTTTCTGATAATTTTTTGCTCTAGAGTAGTTGTATTTATTTTGAGGAACCTTTCAAAAAGTCTCTTTTTTTATTCTGGACCTTCATGCAAAAGGGTGTACACCTGAGCAGCTCTAACCTCCACCCCCACAGCCTCTCTTCAGCTACCAAAATCTTGCAACATAAGATAAATACACTGATTCTTGTCTGTTGCTTTTGATGAATAAGCTGACAACAATTATCTCTGTGCCTTTTCTTTCTGGTTTAAAGTTTCCATCTCTAAATAGCAGAAAGCAGTAATCTCATTTGATTTTTATCACAATTCATGCAATATTTTCATTTTGTTATGAATATGATTGTAATTTGGCATCAATAATGAAAATTTTTTAACAGTTACAGTTTTTCTATATTCTAATTCTCTTTCCTGTCATAGAGAAATATAGATTTTATTTACCTCCACTCATTTCTGTCACTCATCTCAAAACATAAAATCTTTTTCAGGTATCGAGGGAGATGTAACAAACTCAGTAATTTTTTTGACACATACCTTAAATTACGAGGTAAGAACTGTAATTCTGAAACATAATTCTTTCTTTTTTTCCCCACATGTTAAATGACCTGAGACAAGAAGAAAAATTAAGTACTTTATCAAAAAAGACTACATTTGTTTATAATTCCTTCGATAAAAGAGCTTTGTCATACCTCCCTGTTCTCCCCCATCTTTTTATCCTGAGCTATAATTCCATCATTTGCTTGACTGACTTTTGTGAACTTTGACCTTTGGTTTAGTCATGCAGTGTAAAAAGCATGAATCTGGCATATGTATCCAGGTGTGATCTGTGTGCCCATAGAGTCATGGCTTCTCTGCCTCTCATTTGTCTCAATAACACAGCTAGAAGAATTAAGAAGCCCAGTCAGGTCACATCAGTTAATGGACTGTTCTTGTCACAGACTGAATTTTCTTGTTAGAGGCAGAAGTGAATAATTTCGATGTTAGATCTCTTCTGGACATTATCTATCTGTATACTTTCCCCCTCCCCTGCAGCTCTCCTGTCTAAACCATCACTGGTTTTAATTAATATCCCCTCTTTCTTTCTTTGAGTCAGTGAGCCAGCAATAACCTATGATGTGTCATTTTCTGTTATGCTATTTGTATGCTAGTATCTTGAGCATGGCATTAGGTCCCATTCTGCAGCTGAAGACCTACTGTTTGTTGTTACAGACCATTGAAAAGAAAGTCACAGTATTGCTTTTTAAATATTTTTTCTTAAATTTGGCATGTTTTGTTGAAGAAAAGGCCAATTAAATTACTAGGTAATTTATTATTTATATTAGCACTGAATTCGCAATATAAAATAATAATACATTTAGACCACACTAACAACAGGATATGATCACTAAGTTCACTACAAAAAGATGAATTTCAGCTGAATTTTTGTCATTAACTTAGTAGAATGGGAATTCATTCTTTAATTTTATTAAGATTCAGATTAACATCTAAGGTGTCTTGGAAAGAAACACGATTGAAATTGGATGAGACATCTGTTCCAGCACTGCTCACTCTTATAATTTAAATGGTGTCTTTTTTTTTTTTTCCCCCTGCATTTTTCAAAGCTCATAGCCTGCTTCCAACCTTGCTTTCAGAAGACATAACTTTATATCCTGTCCTGGGTTCGGCCCAGATCAGCAGGAGGGGGCGTGGCTAAGACTGGAATGTTATTCGATAGAGAGGACGTTCAGAATGACGTAAAATCCTTTCTTCCTCAGAGACTGAATATGGGACACTAAATCTAAAAAATCAGTACTGAAAATCTTAACCATGGTTGATTTCAAGACAAATTATAAAAGCTTCTTTAGAATTTAAGAATTGATGAAAATTAAAAGCTGATATTTACCCGATAATCTCAAGAGAGTTAGCAAATTAGTTGTCATATTTTAAGTCAAATATTTAAATTTTGAATTATTCATTCTGTAACTCTCTGAGTTATAAAGTCAAGAATTATTTTTGAAGCCTTTGCTGATTGCCAGGTGTATCCCTGGCATAAGACTGGTTTTGTTTAGCTATTTTTATCATTTCCTGTTTAAAAAAGTGTGAATGTGTCTATTCTGCTAAAGGGTGCCTTTCCATATCAGGTTAAGCAACTGTGTAAAAGCATTATACAGTCATAGCTATCCAAAATATTAGTGCTATTCTGTTTCTCAGGATGAGGAATGTAGTGTAAGTTCAGAAAACTATGAACTTCATTGAACACAGGAAAACTTCTGATTGATCCAGTCTCACCACCACTGCATATTTGGCACTTTTGTTTGCATCCAAAAGAACAAAAGGCAGCTGTGTAGCAACCCAGTACCAAATTGTGTCTAACAGATCTCTTTCATTAAATCAGTCAGATTTCTGGAAATCAGATTTTTATCTGAAGACAGAACTTTTCGTGCAGGTAGGCAGAGAATTCTCATTTCATCTTTAATGCTGAAAAACCAATAGGTCACTTTTCTGGTAAATGCAAAAATTATGGACTTGTGCAGTTAAGCATGGATGAATAAATAATATGATTTTCAGAAGTGATTTATATGTCTTACAGAAACTTAGTTCTTACATTTAATAAGCTACAATGCATGGGTAACCAAACTACTTGTGAGACTGGACTAATATGTTTTGAGTTTACTTCCTGAAATACTTTATGTTGCACAGCTTGAATAATTTGAAACTTACATAAATGCAGTGCAACCAAAAAATGTTTGTGATTGACAGCATTATAATAACTTATTAATCCTATTATCCTTTTATGTTTTATGAAATTAATTGCAGAAGTCTTTTTTTCTCTTTTTTCTGCTAGTAATGATAGTTGTCGGTTCATTTTGTGTTACCAAAAAAAAAAAAGAAAACTCATGGAGTTCTTTTCAACCTTTGTGATTTCATATATCTTCATATTAGGAATTCATATTAAAGCAAACCCAGCTAAAATAGCTGGACTCTATATCAGTGCTCTATAAATCCTATTTATCATAATAATTTCTATTTTAACCATCAACTAAGGAGAAAAAAAATGATGTGCAAGTGATATTTTGCACAACATTATGCAAAACAGTCATAAACAAATCAAACAGAAGCCTCAGTGGATGAGCAAACACCCAAACAAAAAAGCAAAAAGCCCTGCTAGCTGTTCTTTAAAGCAGACCCTTCAGTGGAGTGGGACGGCATGGGGGAACAAACAGAGACAGCTCTCACTTCCCTTGTGGTTAGACAATTAATTCACTTAACCTCCTGGGTGACCAGCTCATCTTGAAAGGTTTGTTGCCTAAGGAAAATTTGTTTGATTTGTAGAAAATAACTCTCATCCTTTATGTATTTTCCATCAACACCTTGCAGCTTCTGTATTGCCACACCACGTCCCCCAGATCTGAGATAAGAAATTAGAGCTCCAGGTCACGAGAAACTGCCTACATCGTGGTGAAAATCCTTCCAGAGTAATTTAAGAATGTTATTAAAAACCAGTTGTTTATAAGATTGGTCGAAGCATTTGATATCTACCTGATGCAAATTCTTCTTCAATGGGTAACAGCCGGGACAACAAATACAGTGACAGTTAAAGAACAGTAAATAGTGTTGAACATGGAGGTGAAAAATAATAAAATAATTGTTTAGAAACCTGGTAGGAAATATGATTTTAAGAAAAAGAAGGAGAATATTTAACATATAGAATTTTCTATAGCAATCAATTTGACTGCTGCATAATAACTAGAAACATTTGCTGCTCTGTTGCTTCAATAAACTGCCCTATTCATGAATCTGGATTGTGTAAGCTCTGACTGAACTTGGCCAGACCTTATGTATTGGATTGGTAAACTGCGTGGCTCATGAATCAGTGATTGTTCAAGTTTTATTAAACTCAACCACACTGGTAGTGCTGAAGTGGCTCTAATCAGAAATTAAGCCCAGTCACACCCAACCCCTCTGATCCCTGAGAACCAACTGCAAAGAAAAGGGGCACATTTTCTGCCAAATCTCTATAGCCTTATTGCAAGAGAAGTGAAAGCAAAGTGAAGCAGAAATGTTTTCTATAAAATAATTTGAACAGAAAGAATACAAGTTTGGCATTGGATTAAGTTAAAGAATTCTGTAGAAATATTGATCACAATCATGTCTCTTTTCAGAAGATCTTTATAACTAATTCATAAAAATAACACATTTTGCAGAAAAATAAATCATGTCAAAATCTGTGATCTCATAATTAAATTTATAAGATGCAAGGGTAATACATAAAGCAACCGCTGTTTCCGTATTTAATTTATATTTATTTTTAAAAGAGTAGGATTAGAAAAAAGAGACAGAGGCATTAGGTAGCACATTAATTATGCCTTTGGCCTTATCTGTAAGGGAACAAAAAAACATTATTACAATGTCATCCATAATTGTGACTGAGCAAGTTGGAAAGAAAAAAAAAACAAAACCAGAAAAACACCCCACCAAGTCCTCCTACATCCCACTTTGCTGTCCCCTCAGGAATGAGCATATATGGAATTTTATGCTTGAGTTCAGATCTTACCTGAAACAAAGTAGTATGGAGCATCAGTACAGGATGATCATTAGCCTTTGACTTCTTAGACAGTACAATGAAATCAGTAGCATATTCCTTTAAAGAAGCTCCCTGTATCTTACACCTAATCAAATACAAGTTTACTAAGAGCTCAACATATTATGTGGACAAATAGGATACATATGCTCTTGTCCTTTTGACATGCCCATATTTTGGTAAACATCAGTTTCTGAACTGCCATTCCTTAAGTTTTGCCTGAGTTATCTAAAATACTTTCTTTACAACTATCTACCATTACTATATTAAGTATTTCTGCTACAGTGATTTGCCATTCAAAACCAGATGAAAAGATAGTTTTAAAAAATTGATCAATTGAACCATTTTTTTTTGTTCAGCTTCCAGCAGAGCTAGTTAAACAACATGATATAAAAATAAATTTTAAAAGCATCTTTTGTAATGTGAACAGTTATTAAATTTCCAACACAGTCAATGTAGATATTAATTTAAATTAATTTAAATGGAAAGTGGGTGGTAGTGATGGAGAGGATCAAACAATATCAAGAGATAAAAGCTGCAACAGTACCTCTGTTACACAAGGATGATGAAGACTCCTCTAGAAGGAAGAACGGGGAACGGATGAGCTGACCAGGAAAGATAAAGCAAGTCTCTTCTCCCTTGGACAAAGCATTCTCCCCTCCTGCTTCTCACCCTGCATTGTGTTCTACCAGCTAGCTTTCCTCTTTTCTTTTTGGACTGCCACAGGCAGTTTGACATGTCTTTTGGACACATCTGTTGCTTCAGTTGTCACTGGCCATGGATTGGTCCGCTTTCCTCTATTTCCTCAAAATTAGTGTTAAATAGTAAGCATGGTTCCATAGTAAGACTAATTGTACCTGCGAGAGCTGCCATATTTTCTATTTCTTATTTAACATTGCAAACTGAATCTTTTCCTAAGGAGACAGATAGGGGCACTGACTTACCTCTGCAGGATATGAATCTTATCAAACCTGGAGTCTGTGTCAGGGATGGGAGCTGAGCAGTTGTATTCAGATAAAATTTAGTATTACACTTGCATTTTTTTTTCTAAATTCAAGAAGTTTGCACTGATTTCTAATGAATATGTTATTCTGCAACATGAACACCACACCATGTTTTCTATATTATGCTAAGTGCATTTATTTAAATATCATCAGCTCAAGTGAAACTGTGTGTGTGACAAATACAGTGCATTGATCAGAGATGCTTCCCTGGAACAAGGTCAAATTAGTGATGGAAGTGTAAAACATGCCTCATAAGGTTGGTTTACAGATGATGTAGATACTACATCTATGCCATAAATTATGTAAAGTATTATCAGAAAATAAATGCACAGTACATGTAAAAGTTTCTGAAGAGCTATAGAAAGTAGTGTTTTCCTGGAAATTCATAAAACATTCTCTTGGCTATCTAAATCAAGTCTGAAATTGGTTGTTTTTTTCAAAAACGAGGAACAAACAAGCCAGCTGAATAGATGGATATTTCAGTGCAAATATGTAACTGCAGAAACTCTCTTTGAAGTTGATATTTGTGAATGTTTTGCTGTTTGTCCTTCTTCATGACAGTGAAGTGCTTTTCGTACTGTTATCTGAAGCTACAAATACCACATGTGAAATACATGCACATTTATGTGCATACAGGCTATACTGGCGTGTCATTCTTTTCACTTCAAGAACTGAAAGTGAATACAAACATTGTGATTATATACACAATTCAGCACACTTCTGAAGGGTTAAAGTTCTTAGTTTGCCAGTCATCTGTTCTTTTCTAGGAATACACCTTTGGGTGAAATATATTAGCTTACATACTTTGCCATAGACCAGAAATCATAATAAAATAGAAATAAATCCACCAATTTCCATATATTCACTAGAGATTAATGTTCTAATCTACGAGCCCATGACAATGTTGGTACTATTAACTGGTGTAATGACCTGAACCTGTGGGCAATGAGAATCTAGATATAGAACTGCAGACATTGCCGGCACCATTCCTTCCTTAAGAACTCATTTCAATGTAAAAATAAGTGGAAAGGCTTTGGTGGTAGTTCATCAATACAAAAGGGATTTTATCCTTCTGTAGTTCTCACTCTCACTACTGCTTCTGCATTACTCAAACCTTCACAAATTCTCTGCCTCCAGCATTCTTGCTCACTGATCTGCCCTGGATGCCTGGTGCTTTGTGGCTTATTAGCTGTCTGTCATCTTGTATTTTACAAAACTGTTTTCCAAAAACCCAGGTAGATTTTGTCATATGAACTGTTTTTACCAAGTTTGTTCAGGTTGAGACCTCCATAAATGCACAAAGTAGTTAAGCAGCGTCTTAACATTTTTGGAAATGTTTCATGTTCTAATTTTATCTTCCACCTTTTCACTGCCTTTAGAACTTAAGATACAACTTTCACTATTTCAAAACAAAACAAAACTAAAAACAAACTAATCAGAAAAATCACCCTGTGGAAATTCCATATATTTTCAGGTTTAAGAAATTTAACAAATTAAGAAATGCATATCTCAACAATGGCTGCTTTCTAAGACCCAGAAAGACAAAGGAAGAACATATTTAGAGAGTTTAAATTTAAGTTATTCCAGAGCTGCAACATGTATAGATAAACCCAAGGCATAGGCAAACTTTCCATTTAGTCCTTACAATCTTTTCTTCCCTTGGAGAGAGATCTGTTTTTATGAGATTCTCAGATACCATGTTATGTCTACATTAGTCTCTAAGAAAGATTTCTGGATGTATACAGGCACAAGAGATGAGCAAATGGTCTTGGCGCTTTGGTTGTCACTATTAATTTTCCTGAACCTGTTTGCTTATTATTAATTATGCATGCACTAGAGAGGATGTTAGGAATGTCAGACCAGCTTTGCTAAAATGGTAAGTAAAGTTGCAACAAACTCAATGGAATGAAAACACTGAATAAGTAAAAGGTTGTTATTTATAATAGATGGGCTTCCTTAAGTGATATTGATTTAGAAAAGGCTCATTTGACAAGAAATATCACTGTGTTTTTAACAGGCATTAATCACCAGATGGCAGTGGCCTTTTAGAAAAAAAAAATTATTTGATTATATTGTTACTAAAGTCCAGATCATGATGCAATATATCACGTTCAAGTGAAATATTTGCAGAAACTTTCCAGAACACCAATGCTCCCTCTATAATGGTAATTCCCACCAAAGACTATGGGTAAATCTTGATTTCTTTAGACAGTTTCATCCACTTGTTTTTAATTTTTAGGACAGAATATCAAGTATTACTAGCAGAACACAAGCCCGAGTGAATTCAAATGAAATCTTTTCCCTGAAACTCTGTACTCTCATGGGAAGGTGGCAAACATATTCAAGTAAAATTGAAGTCTGGAATTGTCTTGATTTGTCTTAAATAGTTTATTGCACTAGCTATGAAACACTTGGGTGGCTGAAGTCGACTAGAAAAATCAAATGGTGGTTGTTGTTAAACTACAGACCTCGTTCACTATTATTAATCTCTGCACTTATTCAAACTTGTTTTATTAAATGGCTTTATCTAATGCTTAATTGTTTGAGTTAATACTTACCAATAGCATATACGACCGTACTTCCCTGTACCATTTCTATCAAAGGTCCAGCAAGAAATTATAAGAAAAGCATTCTTACAATAGAGAATTGCAGACCAAATGGAAAAGAAACATATTGACAAACACCAACATAAAAAAAAAAAATTAAAAAATAGAAAAAATTTGAAGATGACCTGAAGAAGTTTCCACAGTAAACACTGAGTTAGCAGACCATTATGGATGCCATTCACCTGCACTTGCCTAAGGGATCACAAAACCATTTGGGACAAAAGAGTGAGAAAGAAGTTCAGGTAATACTGACATCTGTAAAGTACACCACTGATAATTTAACTGCGTGATTAATTTCCCCTTTTATTTTGGTTGAGCAGTTTTGCTTACAGGTGTGTTGTGTGGGTATGAGTTTTCTGGAAGAGTAATGACTTCTGCCATATGTCAATATGAGCCATAATAATGCCACCAGTATCACTGGTAAATCCGTGGGTCTGTATATGAGATATGCTTTCTTTTTTCTCGTTCCACACTTTTCAACATAAATCCAGGGAGCATGGAGAAAGCACCTAGTGTTTTGAAGGTTTGGAATACCTCAGAAGACTAGGATAAAGAAGAGGTGAGATGCTTTCTTTAAGCTACCTGGCAGAATTGAGCTTAACCCCCTTAACTGTCTGAACCTTCAGAAGTCAAATATGAATATGTTATTATGTATTTTTATCTATGTATGCTAATATGTAACAATCTCATTCTAGTCTTACTGTTCTTATCTATCTGAGAGAAAGATACAAAGTTTGACACTCCCCACAACCAAAGATATTTGCGAAAGTGATGTTTTCCACTTAAAGAAACATACAGTATCTGGGAATGTTCTCCTCTTTAGGATGTTTAATAACAAAAATGTTGTTAGGATTATAGCATTGTTGACGCTGGGTTTTCATTGTTGTTTAGCTTTTATCCTAAAAATCATCTCATCCAAGGTTTATGCACTGGTTCTAAGTCTGTGTAAACAGAGCTGGAGGATGATTGTTCATTCTTTTCTTTCTCCTTTCTCTGTTTTATTTTTCATTCTCTTTTATCAATTCTTTACTGCACTAGGACTCATCTGAAAAAACCCTAGTCTTCCCTGCTTTCTCTAATTATTAAAAGTGCTTCCATGTGTTGCTTCTTACGTTATGCTTCCAAGCTTTTACGAACAGACTTTTCTTTTTTCAGATTATTCTACTACACACTTGCATACACACAAGATTTATATACATGTATACACACACATAGATACATATCTGCAGAAAATCACAAATGCTTCTAGACAAAGGTCACCCAAAAGGATACATAGTCATAAGCTGTGGCTGGCAACGAAAAAATGAATGGGCAGGTTTGCTAATGATGAACACCAATGCAGCTCAGAATTTAGTTTCACTCATTCATCACTGCTTTATCAGACTTACTTGAGCAGAGGAACTTCAGCTGAGAGATGACTGTGTCATCTAAGACAGTAACATTGTTCTAGCTTAATGTTTCTGCACTATAATTTAATGGGTTTGACTCACCTTTTTGCTGGCTGGCAGTGGGGTTTTATCTTGCCTTTCCTTCTGGATTGCCTTTCTGCTAGACCACAGCCTTTGGCTTGCAGGCATATTGGATGTGAAAGTAATGAAATTCCCATCACCATCCACTACTGTGTACTTCTAATAGCCTCACAAGCACTAAGTTTTAAGTAAGATAGCAGGATAAAAGAAAGTGACATCCCTTGATTTCAGTCATAGGTTCACAGGTTCAAAGACAGAAACCAACACAAAATTCTTAACAGCTACATCTGCATCATGTAACCACCTGCAAATTAATGCACTAATAGGAGCAGATCAAACAGGATAAAAGAAGAAAATATGCTTAAGGGAAAGTCTGACCCTAAAATACTTCCGTGTTTCAATTTTTCATGATTACTGGCTACAGAAATTGAAACCTTTCTTTTCTTTTTAAAGATATATGCCTTCTTATGAAGATACTAGATTTGGGAAACTAAAGTTTTATGGTGTCATACCACATCTAAAGTCATAAAAAATGTTGTGTTCCAATACTATGGTGTGGTGGAGAAGCTCCAGAAAGATCAACTACTGCATAAACCTTCAAAAAATTCTCTCTAGAGCTCTAGCTGCAAACACTTGTGTTTCTGTGTCTCAGAATTCAGTTGTACCTTTTACTATGCAACTCAGTTGCATCTCAGAAATTTGATGCATTATATGGATTTTTTGAGGAAATTTCCAAATAGAAAAAGCTCTACTACAATTTTCTTCTTCATTTCTGGCAGTTTCATTTGTTGTTTTCATCTGTTTTTTGTCTCAATGTTTCGTAGTAATGTTGTGGAATCTTGCATTAAATATAAAAAAACTACATGTGTTATACCTGTGTACCCCATTGCTTTTCCCAATGAAGGAAAATTTGATATTTTGAACAGAAAAAAATTGTGTGCCTTTTATAACACCATAAAAACTCTTCTGTTTAGAAGACTTCCTAAAAATTCAATGTGAAGATTGAAATAATGATAGGGGACAGAACTACTATATTACTTTCTCTTAATTTTATTGAGTAAATGGCATTAATGCTTGTTGTAGTCAGCAGACATAACAAAAGTAATGATATAAGGAACTATTTTAGCACAGTGACAGATATGAAATATGGAAAATATCAGCAATTATTGATTAAACTACATATTCTTTCTATGTAAAGTAATGAATACAGAGAATTCTAATTAACTATTTATATTTTAAAGAAATGTAGTATTCTTTCAGCATGTCTGTATAAATATATTGAAATACTAATGCAGAAGGTAAAAGAAATATACAAGAGCTGTGCACTGTTTCTAGGCAAAGGATTTAAAAATATTTAGGACAAATTAAACAGCAACATGTAACTGACACAGAAGTCCCAGTCTCATTTTCAATGTCTAAGTAGCTGAGAGCACCTAAATATTCAGATTTGGCCTAGCTGGAATTGCAATGATTGGCCTGTGACATGTTTACTAATTAATCACTTGGACTATTCACCATTAGATACGCAGACCATAACAGAGTCATTTGAGATGCATGTCATGTTCCTGGAGAGATATCCTCCTACTTTAAAAATAGGAGAAGTCAATAGTAAAACATACATTTTCTACGAGCTTTCTGGTTTAGAGCAGCATGAGCTAGGTTCTGAACTCCCACAGACAAAACACAGATGCACATGTGACAACGTATTTTTCAGAAATCAGTGAAAAGACACAAAAAGTTCCATTTCCTTTCTTAAAGATTAGCAATACAATATTAACAATATCAGAATGTATTTCTTGAAAATTGCTTTTATGTGCAAGTTACATCTGGATTGTTTTTAGCCTGATCTGATGTTATCTAGAAAAACCAGATGAGAAATACGCCCAACAGTTTTGCTTGACTAAACCCATAGACTTTTGCAAGGAGAAAGACAACATATCGTAAACAAAATTTTGTCTGACAGATCCAGTCAGTCTAAAAGACTGCAAATCTTAAATTTTAAATCTTTTAATTTTTCTTTAAAATACAAACTAGCAAACAAACAAACCCCCTGTATCTATCACTCACATCAAAATTTCAAACCTATTCTTTCCGTTGTTATGCAACATTTCGATGGACAGACTCTTGAAGCTGGGAGGGTAAGCATGACTAACCTTTATGCATTACTAATGCCCTACTGGAGGCACTCAGGCATTAAAATGATTCTCATGTGATAAGACTACATGTAGAAGCAATTGATCTCACTCACAAATACACTGCACTATCTTAATTTTCTTTACCTATTCTTGATAATAGCAAAACACTTGCATCTAAAATAAACCATATCCACAATCAGCGGCAGAGATGGAATAATACTTTCTTGCAGTCAAACAAAACATGTTTAAGAAACAAGTAGGTTGACAAGGACCTTAATTTTTGAAAGTGTCATTTACATAATGGTTTGAAAGGACAGACACTAGGAATGTTTGACAGAAGCTTCACTGTGTGCGGAGAGGCTTGTAAAGATTCTGGGAATAAAACATATTTGCCTGTGGAGCATTAAATGTGAGCAGAAGTGAAAATTAACAGGACCCAGAAAATTAAAATGCATTTTTCTCCTTTCTTCTCAGCTTTCTTTTCCTGTTCTTCCTATTATTCCCAGCATCCCTGAGCAGTACTTGTTCATACTATTTGGTTAGTAATAAAGGCAGTAGGAAAAAGAAAAAAAAAAAACAGCAAAAGACTTCCAGTATTTTGAAAGAAAACAATAAAAATAAGAGTGCATCTGAATGGAGAAGCAGGAGATGAGGATACATTGGAATTATATGATACCATAAAGTCAATTATTCAGAAGAAACAAGAGATTGAGCCAAAAGCGTAGATAGAAAACAATGACAGCAACAGCAAGAAAAGGAGATGGGTAAAGGAATAAAAGATCAGTACTGTGTCTGCATAATGATTTTTTCATGGCTTATGTAAAAACTTCCATGCACCTTCTCATTTTCTGTATGAAGCCACAGTATGACTGTAGTACATCAAGGAAGAAGGCAGCATTTCTTTGTTGGTGCACAATACAGTTCTTCAATAATTAAATATCCATGACCTGAAGCTCATCAGGCATTTAGTCTTAGAAGTAAATGCAGCAATGATAGGTTAAATGTCTTTGGTGAGCGTAAACCTCACAAAAACAGGTTAAAGTGCAATTCTCCTTCGAAATTGGTTCTTTAGATACTGACAGCAGAAATGCAGGGTTTGCTTCTAATGTTTTTTTGCAACATACCATGTGGAGGTAATATACCGATGCCATTTGGTTACTCTTTGCCTAGCAGCATTATGCAACCACCAGGTCATACTGCAGGAGTTGTTGGACAAAATTCCCCTAAATACCTCCCCTGCACCGTTCTTAAACCTAGGAAGTCACTAATCAAAAATCAGAAAGCACAGTTTTGAAGCTGAACTGCAGAGTTAAGATTACAGAAGATTTTCACTTCATGCATTGCTTTAAAACGTGGGGGAGTTTCATACCAGCTCGCTTTAATCACTGTGAGATTGGAGCCTGGCATGCACAGATACTGCTGAAAGGCAGAGAGGCTCCCCTATGGAGTAATTTTAGATAGGAGCTGAAGTTATGTGTCCCAAATCATTCACTAGATGATGCTCTTTCTCTTATTTATACATAGGTCTTAGACAGACTAGCCACTAGGCATATTAATTGGTTGGGTTGTTATGCTTCCTGATGCCTTTATTTATGAAGTAGGATGAGCTACTGTTACAAAGCAAGCAGAAAATATGTTAATACAAAGAAAAAGAGAGCAGGTTCACTGCACCAGTGAATGAATGGAGAAACAATTCTAACAAAACCCAGTAGATATTCTTAATATTGCTAGTGTTTTTCATTGAAGTAAATGGATTTTTATGGCGCTAATTTTTTTGTTCAATTGATATTGGTGAATTATAGACAAAGGAGTCCGGGTATTTTTAAACAAGATATCTTGAAAATAGCTGGCCCTCAAGGCAAACCTTATGACCCAGCTGCATGTAATTTTTGATTTAAGAACTTGACCTTTTTTAAATTAGATTCCACATAGTGAATTCTTCTTTACTCAAAGACAACTGTACTCTGTGCTGCGTAGTAGTGTAAGTTTTCTTGTTTCCACTTACACACCTCCAGGTGTCTGAGTAATTGCAATTCAGGTTCTGGTTGCTACTATGCAGGAATCATGATCAGGCATAAGGAACAAGACAAATCTGTGCATGGCAGCCAAACAGAATTGAAGACTCTAGATTTTTAGGACTATATATATGACTGCCTTGGGACATACAATATCTCAAACGATAAAGCAGCAAAAACTTACTTTTTAATACAACTGGATGGAGAGGAAGATTCAGGGCTCTGTCACACCACTTGGAGGCACATAAATGAAGAAATCTTTCCTCTGTGGCTCTAAAAGGCTTTAGTATTATTTTATTTGGTACAGTTTGCTAAATGTGAAACCTCCAGAAGCAGCTGCATTATGGTTGGGAAGATGGGTTAAAGCAAATATTATTAATTTAAGAAACTTGATTGCTACCATTTACCTTTTCCTAAAATTCACATTTGTTCTCTTTTTCTCAATCATTCTATGCTGACTTATATAGTCAGAAGGAAAGTCTGGCAAGGGCATAAGAGAGGAACCAACTATTTTCAAAGCAATCAAACTTAAAAAAAATCAGCTTGATGAAATTTTATATTTTGTGTGTGTGTGTGAAATATTATTCTTTTTTTTTTTCATCATGGTACATTATTTTATTCAGCCCCTGGATCCTGAAATTCTACCCTTTATGCAGTAGGTTTCTTAGTCTACTTAGAAAATATTACACAGTTCTGTTTAAAAGGAGCTTTCTTTCTCCAAGAAAGTTGAATTATTATATATGCAGAAGATATTTGAAGATGGCAAAAGTTTAGGCTGCAAAGAAAAATCTTCAGTTTAATATGAATGTAGCTCTTTGCTCTGCTTGGATTTCACTTTATTGATCTTTCAGAATGTTCCTGTCAAATGGTATTTTTTACAGTCTGTAAGGAGCAGAGCTTTTCAGCAGATGTGTTGCAGGTCCTTCCTGAGTGGCTCACAGAGGATTCCATTTGGTGGCAAAGACTCCAAATTGAATTCTCTTAAGTGATTAGGGGTCTACTACCTGGGAGTGTGGAATAGAAAGCAGCAACGATGCATGAGTTTTATTAAGGGAAAGTAAAATTATTAAGACACTATTTTTTTTCATATAATTTTTGCAACTGATAAAATATACAGCACTTTTTCTTGGATGATTGCATCTCATTCTAGTCAGCTGCGGAAAATACAGTCTACCACGGGAAAAACCAGAACTTGTTCTGCAGTCAATGACTATATAGATCACTCACTTTCTCAGATTTCTCTTTTGAGTCTAAATCTTAATTTTCCCACTCGTCTAGAAAAGACAGCTTACTATTTTGCAATTCCCACTGGAATTTGGAAGCCCCAGGTAGCCTTTTTCCAATGGCTCTACTGTAAAAAAGTAGTTATGAGTAGGTGATGCCTTTTCTATCTGCCATCTCTCATTAGATAAATAAGGGCATAGTTCAGGGAACTAAAAGTATATGAAAAAAGTCTTCTTGATATGAAAGTGCTTTCTTATGCTAGATTCTTGCTCTTATACAGAACTAAATTAACCTCCTGGGACCATGACAAATCCGTTCTTCATCTGCAATTCCTGTTTTAACTTTATTGTGCTACATAATCTTGCTTGTAAAACATTTCCTCAAAAAAGCCACTAGGGGAAATGTCAGATAACTCAATTCATCTTTTAAAATTAAACTGTACAATCAAGAACTGTCCTTCTGCTACAAATAATTCTGACAAGCAATTAGTCAGAACTCCCAATTTTGTGTCTGTTTTATCTCAGCATTAGTCTTCTGAATTCAAGAGAGATAGACTAATGGAAAAAAATTTAAATATGGTACAAGAAGGCAAAGAATCCACTTGTAACGCTTTTGTAAGTTCTGAAAAGAGATGTCTTCACTAAATACATGTGTCGTGAAGTCTTGGCAGCTGATTTGTGAGTGAGAAGAAAAAGAGTAAGGATGTCTGCTTTAACTGAGGTGGATCACAATTTAGTCAGAACTTGATGCTCTAGTGGGAACATTAAAGCTGCCTTCTGTCTCAACTAGTCATTGCTTAAGAGACAATTGTTGAGATCTGAAATCAGTGACAAAACAACCACTGAAAATAGTAATTTTCCTCTCCTATTTATTGTCTTCAAAAGTGACCTTGGTAGCTGAGGATGACATGTCTGGAGCTGAAAGAAATAATGTATTTATATCAAACCTGTTTTTGTTTTAAATTGTAATCTAAAATTACAAGCAGAAATTCTGTGCATATGGTTTTTTCAAACCAACTGTGCAGAATTTCTGGTTGTTCTTTTATATTATTATACTGGTAGTAAATCTTTAAAAAGGCACCTTTTATTAATGAATGTGCTTACACACATTCTGTATGTAGTTTACCTATAAAATGGTGCTATTCTCTTGGGTTCTGTCTTTTTGGTTTTGGTCATTTTCTTCTTTTTTTAACCTTGTAAATCATGCGATCATTGCAAGATCAAAAAGGGATGAAGTTTTGTCAAAAAAAACCCCAAGGTTACTTGTATACTTCCGCTGCTAAGGCTGGAAATCTGAGGATAACATGAGAAAGAGGTTGCAGAGGAAAGTAGGAAGACCAATGATTTTTTAATGGAAGAGACTACTCATGTATATAATCATATTTCTCAGTTAATTTACTAGGAAGGTCAATGGGTTATTTTGATGTACAATGATATTAGCACAGAATACTGCAATACTGTCATGCATCACTCAATTAAATCCTCAATAACTGCAGAAACTCTTATTATTGTATCTTACTAATGAAAAATATTTTGGTGCATAGGAAAAATGTGGGTTTTGGTAATTTTGATTGGTAAAATATTAAGCAGTATATGAAACATATTAACAAAAAGAAGTGGGGTTCCATTATATATATATAAATATATACAAGCCTATACTTGCCAAACTTTACGAATTACATGCTCATTAATTTGTTCTTCATATTAATCTGGAACAAGCAGAGTCAGTAGCTGAAAGAAAGCCTTCTCTGAAACAGAGGATGCTTTTTTTGCCTTGTAACACTGATGTTTTTCCTCCTAGGATTTCAAAGATGGGCACTCTCAGATGTACTTAATGAAAGCAGAAAGGGTACTTCTCTTCTGTGATGATTATGTTTCTTTTTAAGGGTGAATATCAGTGAAGAAAAATCATAAAGAAGATGTCATCAGCTAGAAATAGACAAATTTTAAATACTTGGTCATAATGTTAAGATCGAGGAAAAATAAGAAAAAAGGTTACTATCATTACTGTCATTAAGTAATTAATATCATTAATTTCCTTGTCTTGCAGTGCTTGAAAACACAGGGATAGCACTAGTAGGAGCAGAAAAGATAGATTCATAAAAGAATGAAAAATTTTACACCGAGCAGTCCAGACTAAGTAGTTAAACTACAATGTCCTATTGAAACACTATTTTTTAAAGGTTTTGATAAATTTTTATGGTACATTGAAATCTATACAATATATGAAATGGTAGCTGGAGGCTCATTTTTGTGATGCAATTTAAACTGGGGGGAAAAAAAGGAAGTCTCATTCAAAACCCTAGTTTTGCTCAAAAAGATTTGGCAACAACAGTGTAAATATGGGTTCACTGATCCTCTCTATTTCTTGGGTAGAGAGTAAAACCTCTAAAGCATAGATTAGCTCTTCTTAAATTAATGTGTGGGCAGGCAACACAGTATTGGCACTTTAAATGTAAGCTTGCTTATTCTTTTGTCAGTAGCTCTTTGTTCATTTGTCTGAAGGTACTGTCTTCCAATACCACTATATTCCCTCATAAACTGCAAACTTAAACTAATTTTCTTCTCTCCACCTGAGGAATCAAGAGTTCAGAGATGTTCTGAGTGATCTTCTTGCTCTCTCTCTCTTTGCTGTTTTATCAATATTTTTCCTCATTATGTTTATAAATCTCCTCATAGCTCCATTTCCAACTGCATGATATTATATTTTGGCTGGTGTAATGAAGCTATTTCTGACTCTGTAGGAAGAGCTAAGATGCAATTAGGCTCCTTCTGTGTTATTTTCCTGTGTAAATCTATACATTTTCTTATAATCTGAATTTTCAGAAGGGACTTAGATGCAATGACATAATAAAAATAATAAGATGGAATAGGAGAACTACTTCATGGTATACATTGTACATCATAGATTAGGTAAGAAGGCAAGAGTGAGAAAACTCTCTCAAATTTATTAAACTGAGAAAAGCAGGGAAAATTCCAAAATTTCATATTTACTAAGTTATTTTGTGTTTTTTGGAAAGAATCACCTAAAAACAAAGACAAGCTTGGAATGTCTTCTAAATTTCAGAGCCTTTATATTGCAGCATAGTAGCAAAGCACCAATTTCAGATTAAGTTCTACTCATCATACTACCTCCTGAAGGACTAGTTGAGCTCTTTTACTGGAAACTCCATAAAAGTCTCCTCTTTGGTGTTCTCTGGCAGATAGGACCTTTGACAGATTTCCACAAGCAAGCAAACTGTTATGTTCTGATGTACTTTTGGTACCCACTAACTGCAAGCAGGACATGTAGACTTTAATGGCCTCTCCTGCTACTACTAACATTAAGCAGTCATTCCAATTATATCACATTCTCTAATTTTTTTGCCGATCTTTTTGGGTATTTTTTTCCACCTAGCTTCAGCACTCATTCCTTCACCTCAAGAAACACAGAGTCCCAAAGTACCACTACCAGGCCTGTTCCCAGGTCATGTCTGGCCTGCTGTGTGCACAACAGAAAAGGCTAATGCAGGAGCAAGCACAAATAAGAGATGTGCACTGCTCATCTCTTGACACAGGGCTGTGCCGGGATCCAGGGATAAGAGCAAGGTTTTACATTCCAAGGGAAGATCCTCTCTGTTTCTGCTTGTCTGACAGAAATTGCTTTCAGGAATGTGTGATTTCACTATACGTAATAATAGCTTTTTAAGAAATTTCCAAATGTTACTGAAAATATTCACACAGACCTTGTAAACTGACACTTTACCATCAGCAAGTGGGCAAGTATTCCTCCTGCTGCCTACCTGTAGTGTCTACCTGCCTACTTTTCTCTGTGCCATCGTTTCTCTCCCCTACTGGAAACTGAATCTCAGTGTAATCCTATTAGAGTCTTTTCTGTGTTATGTCTGGTATTTTGTTGCCATGTACCAAGAATGTTACATTCTTTACTTATTTCTTCCCTTTCATTGTTTTACCATGGCCCTCTCCTTGCTTGGACTGCTCTTTTTGCTTTGAAGTCTACTCACGAGAAAGGCATTAAGGACATGTCCAAATGTTGTATTACAAAAACGTTTGAACAAACTCTGTGTGAGTTTCAAAAGCAATATAGAGTGGCATTAAATCTAAGGCAATCTTGCTGAGAGGCAGGGTATGTTAGCATGAGTGTCTCATCATATTCAGAAACTGAATGGTTTGTGTCCCATCTTTTTCAATGTGAGCAGAAAGAGTTCAAGTTGCCTGCAGTATATTGAACTGATACATTTTTACTGTACCCCCCTGAAAGATGTAGTCATTGTTGATAACATTACATTTATCAACACTTTCATTCTCAATCTGCACTGGCAGTTTTTCTTGATTTTATTTTATCTTTTTCTTATTTTTTTTTGTCTAATCAAAAGCCTCTAGCAACTTTTGTCCTGAGATAGTTGCTATTCTCACTATGCCAAACTGTCTGTCTGCATACAGTATTTGAGAGTCTTAGTTTTTTGTGGTTTTTACACGTAATGTTGGTCTGATGATATCCTGTATGCCCCTTAAAGGTTTTGTCACAGGTTGAAGCAGCAGCTAGAATGTGCTGAACAACTTCAAGAGTGTCTGGCATTTTAGCGTTTATTGGACAGCTGAGTATAAATGTTATAATCCAAAAACACAGCTGCAAACTGAAATGAAAGAAAATCGTGCTTTAAACTCTTTATATAAAGTCTGGATATGAAAGATCTTTCCCACGTTTATTTAATTTGTGTAGATACCTTCCCAATTCACTGGTGTAGGGACTCTGCACAAACTAGTTTTAAGAGAAAACTTTTAGTGGACAGAGAACATAAGATAGTCCTCTCTATCTCACATACAGCTATGCAGATGCAGTCTCCTAAATTAATGCATTCTGACTAATTCAAGAGCTGAGTTGTGGGAAACATTTAACTAAACTAACAACTTCCTGTCTTATTTAGGAGTTGCTGGAAAACTGATTTTGTAAACGGTGATTTGGCAGAATAGTTGTCTTTTCCTGTAGTCTCAAAAAACAATTTGTCTTGATCTCTGTTCCAAATCCCATGCAAAGCAAGGTCAGCTTTAAAGCTGAGCAACCATTTAACAGCCACTTAGAAATTTCCTAGTGAGAAAATGAGACATCCCTTAATGTATGCTCTTATGAAGTGTTTCTATTTATTGAATCAATATCATAGGCTGTTTTCGATAAGGTCAGAAAAATAGATGCCATGCAAAGAGCTAAACCTTGTAAGACTGTAGCTTGTTCTGACCCTAAAGACTAAACACAAGAATGATCAGCTACGCTGGGTTAACAGCATCTTTGAGACAATCCATATTTTTAAAGATTTTTTTTTTTTCTACAAGCACTATTGTACTTTCCTGTCGCTGTCAGCTCCGGTTCAGCCCGAGATAGCGAGAGCTGGCAACAATGCGCTCCTTCGTCCTCCCGACAGGAGGGGAAGCAGTGCCCTCGACGGTCGTGTCGCCACCCGCCGAGACGCGGAAATAAAGATGAGAGGCGAAGGAGTGAGACTTGTCACAACAGACAGATTTATTTACGCAACCTACTGCCTGAGCGACAAGCACGCTCAGGGCTTCAGGTCTACAGCTTTATAGGGGGGTGGGAACAACAGATCCTCCAATCAAAGGGTACAAACCAAGTGGTACCACCAACAGCTTAACCAATAAGAGTACGCGATAGGAGGGGCTACAAAGCTCAAACCAACCAGGGACATTACAGGCAAGAGGGTTCTAGAAAAAGAGGCGTGGCTAAATCCAGGGGGCGTGGGCAATGTCATGTGGGCGTGGCCTTCAGAGGGCTGACTCCTCCTCTTCCAGCCCCTCAGGGGCGTGGTCTAATTGGAGGGCAGAGTCTGACCCCAATTCAAGATTCTCCCCTGCATCACTTTCCTATCCAGCATCCGCTACACAAGAAGAAACCCAGCCTGTGAGATACAAGTGTTTATGTTACTTGTCTTCGTCTACTGGATCACTAGTATACCTTCTTTTTGACATGATGCTCACAGAACAGAAAAAGCATTTAAGGAGCAATTGACTTCTAGCATTTCTTTATGCTGATCACAACTGACTTCAGAGGGGATTCAACTAGAGCATCAAGGTGTTAGCTTCAGGTCAGTTGTTTTCTCTCCAGCTCATGGACTGCTCCAGTTTGTGGATGGCTCTAGTTCATTTCAGCTTCAGCTTGATTTTGCCTCCAGCTCATTTGCACCTCCCATGTTTCTGCTCTGATTTGTTTCAGGTCCGTCTTGTAGACGGCTTCAGTAATTTGGTCTCTGTTTGTCCACACATCCTCTTCAGTTTCAGTTCATTTCAGTACCCATTTCATTTAATTTCTGCTTGTTCAAACAACCATGGATTTTGACAAGGTTTTAAATCACTGGGCCCTGCCACGGGAACCAGGTCCAGCCTGCTGGGCTGCTTGTCATGGCAGGGTGGGTCAATGAGGGGAGAGCAGTGGATGGTGTCTACCTTGACTTCAGCAAGGTTTTGACACTATCTCCCATAACATCCTCATAGGTAAGGCTGGGGAATATGGGTTAGGTGAATGAAGAGTGAGGTGGATCAAGAACTAATGGAATGCAGAGCTCAGAGGATCATGATCAGCAGAGTAGAATCCAGCTGAAGGTCCTTGTGGCCAGGAGAACCAATGGTATCTTGTGCTGCATTGGGAAGAGCGTAACCTGCAGGTCAAGGGAGGTGATCCTGCCCCTTTCAGCACTAGTGAGGCCGCATCTGGAGTGCTGCCTCCAGTTCTGTGCTCCTCAATATTAGAAAGACAAGGAGCTACTGGAGAGGGTCCAGTAAAGGGCCACAAAGATGATGAGGGATCTGAAGCATTTCTCTGATGAGGCGAGACTGAGGGAGCTGGGTCTGTTTAGTCTACAGAACAGAAGACTGAGAGCATATAAATATAAATCTCAAACGCAGGTGCCAAGAGAATGGTGCCATCCTTTTCAGTGGCACCCAGTGATGGGACAAGAAGTAATGGCCATAAACTAAAACACAAGGAGTTTCACCTCAACATGAGGAAGAACTTCTTTACTTTGAGGGTAGCAGAGCACTGGAACAGGCTGCCCAGGGAGATTGTGGAGTCTCTGTCTCTACAGACATGCAAAACCAACCTGAACACATTCTGCTGTAACCTGCCCCAGGTGACTCTGCCTTGGCAGGGGGATTGGATTAGATGATCTCCAGAGGTCCCTTCCAATCCTAATGATTCTGTGATTCTGTCTTACTGATGATGTGCATGTCAGTTCCCTGCTCATATGTATTCATTGCAATTCTGCATGGAAAAAGGAAGTATAATTATAAATTTTGTATGAACATTTCTTTGAGGAAAGCCTGCACTGGCTAAGTGTCTTCCGCAGGAAAAGTGGATTTGAAGTACTTGTTAGATATAAAAAAAGGCAACATCATAGAGAAGATCAGTAAGGAATACTTTATGAGCATATGAAAAAAAAATTCTGTAAAGTTTGTTTCCAGAGTAAGCAGCTTAGTCTAAGTTGTTTGAAAAAGTACTAAACACCCACATGGAGAAGAGATCAAGCAGTGACCTTTGCAAATAAAACTCTAAGTGAAATTCAAAGCCCTAGGAGACTCCAAACTAGAAGTCGGGAAGATAAAGCAGAAGAAGGTTCTTTCCTTAACTAACTGTAGTTGTTCACTCTCACAGGTATAAAATTGGGTAAGATGCAAATTTTAGTCTGATCATGCAGACTTTTCATCTGTCACATGTTGTCTATTAAGGTGAGACCAAATAACTTGTCTTGCATAATACATACTCAGCAAGCATAAAGTTAAAAAACCTGGGAAAACATACTTGTTTTCTTCTTTTATATTTTAGCACTTTCAGTGTCACTGACAAAAAAAGTAGAGAAGTTATTTCAGATACAGCTAACAAACTATTTCAGCTAATCAGAAATATTTGGTAAAATAATCCCAAATTTTATGTTGGAATGAAACTGGAGAATTTTACTGTTTTGTAAGAGTACATTCTATTAGGTGAATGAACTGTATAGAAGGTAGTAATATTTACTCAACAGTTTCAATAATTAATTGAAATAAAATAACAAGCTCTTGTTGAATTTGTCTAAGCCCTCTTGAGGAAATACAGATTAGAACAGACATAATATATTAAAAATTAAATAATTCTTAAGATTTATGTCAGATGTTTTTGGGAAATGAAGTGCAACTTTCATAATACTTTATAAACAAATGAGATTACAATAAATTCCACCATTCTAAAAAATTCTTAGAAGAATAAGTCTGATACACTTAGCCTGCTTTATTAGGAGGTCATGTGGAAGGGGAAATAAAAGTTGTAGGAAAATCCACCCAATCATTGTTTCTCCCCTCACTCATTTTTCCTGTGTAACCTTCTTCCCACATAAAAAATCCACACCCTTCATCTTAAAGACATGGTAATTTACTGATTCTTCCTCACGAGTGTGGTTAATCCATTTCAGGATACATTTATATTCCCGAACTTTACAGCTTTTGTTATGAGGCAAAAGTGGTTAAGGGACATTGAGATACAGTGACTTCATTTTAAATTTAAATGAGCTATATATTCCTGCTCTTGACTACTTATTGGATGGAATGGGACGCAGAGCTTTTATGCACATGCAAAAGGGTATTGCCAAAAATATTCGTTGGCCAAATAGCTTAGCGTTTCAAAAAAACCTTTTTCTTATACTGCATCTGTAGAAGAGAGACAGTGGTGTGACCCTCTTATTCTCCAATCTAATGTTTTTATTATGATCTGTCACAATAAAACTTAGGATTGTGTTTTGAAATATTTCTTTTTGGATGTATTATTTTTTATAAAACGTTCAGTTCAATTGCTCGAGAAAATCTAATGAATGCCTGAGAAGCTCAGGAAAAAAAGTGAGTTAAGGATGTGAAATTGTGTCTACCGTTGTAAAAAGTCTTACTTAAAAAAATAAGGATAATTGCTGACATTCATGCAGAGAACTGCTTATGAGGAAAGAAAAATACAGAACCCAAACAGAACATTAAAAAAAAAATAATAAAAAAAAAATTAAAGAAATAAGGATTTAAATAGCTTGCTTCTTCTACAGAGAACACTGGAATAATAACAACATTCAAAGCAAGTTAGTCAAAGGAATGTTGGAAATACTCCTGTATTGGAATTGGAATTTCCAGTTCTAAGTTTACATCCTTTGTTTCAAAATCAGTTGGAGTTTTGGTTTTTTTTAATTTGGGTTGGTTTGGTTTCTTTGCAACTTGGGGACAGAAGCTGTCAGAGGAATCATGCTGTCTGGTCAGATATATGTTTCTTAAAATGGTTGATGAAACTATTTTTTTCTAATTGCAACTTTTATTTCTTAAAGATGAGAAACTGGGGATAAAGGACTGGAGTCGATTATTTATATTAATAGTAGCTGGATTATAAAGTCTTATGGTGAAACGAATGGGAATTATAGTGTAAAGCAATATTATCCATAAGGGTACCAGATTCTGTGTTTTGCATAGTAAGAGATCTGGATGGCTTGGACAAAAAACTGGCAGCTGAGATCTGGCATGACAATGAAGAACAGCCTAAACAGCTAACAACAGCTACCTCTGAACATTTGGTTTAAAAATTGTCAATTCCTTAATTTTTCTGTCTCTGAGGGTATCTTATTTCTAGTTAAATTTGTAATTAAGTTAGAGAGACCTGACAACAGTGTCTATGTGTTCTATATTTTTATTGAACTGAAAATCAGTATTTTGCCACATAATAAAAATGAGGTACAGGAGACTCAATACATTTGCTTTTTTTCTTATGCCACAATAAGGAAATTAGATCTCAGATTGTTAGACATGAGGTTTAGTATTAATTTTAACTTAATGAGTTACTTGCTTGATCCATTTAACAATGCAAAAACTTTGATTCAGGGATTTGGAGGATTTGTTATTCCTTTGTTCAGCTCCAGGAAATCTTTGAATAAGACCTCAAAAGAAAATTTAAAAAATGAAGCATTATATATTTTTAAAAATTCAATTTACTGGTAGGGAAATGTTTGAAGATTATTCTAGAAAGACAATTTTTTCTGCATCCCATTAGGTGCTTTGTCACTGCTAGATAGTAAAAGCCAGAGTCTCTAAGAAAGCAAGTCTAGCAAGACTCTACCCCTTGCTTGACACATGTGTTTATGCATATTTCCCTGCCTCAACAGCTTTCATGCCAGGGATCAGAGATCTGAGATGATGATTTTTACCCAAATTTGACACGTGAACAAATGGAGTTAGAAATTCCTTTATCAGACTGTATGCCTGGATACAAGAGGGTACACTAATAGAGCTAAGCTCTCCCTATTCTGGAAATAATCCATCCCGACTCACCAAAGAATGACACTGGAGCATAAGGCCATTTTGTGACACACAGTAGAGGCTCTATAGAAGAGAGCTGTAGTGAGTGTAAGAAAATCCTTTGAACCATAAATTTAAATTGAGTCAGGCTTCATTAGTCCTGCTATTCATAGAAATGCTTGTTTCTATAACCACTGGCAAATGTGCCAGCAAAAACATCCCAGCACACTGACCAAGGGTTTCTTATCAATCAAGCCTGATAAGAGTCTGGCACATATCATTTCTCCCCTGGAGAAAAATTAAAAAATCAGGAAGTTGAACTTTGACACGACACTTTCTTCAAATTTTGCAACCCTGTCTGAAGCATATATATTAATGATGAGGAGACTGTTAATAGAGTCTATCTCATTAATGGACATCAGGCACTGAACTCTGAATGAATTTCTAAGCCTAATTAAAAAAATAAACGGGCAGAGGTACAATGAGGTTATTTTTTTGTCCATCAGTTTGGGATTTACAAAGTTCCTTAACACTTTCTCTTCCAGCAACTGAACATCAACATTAGGCCAGATCCTATTTCAGAGTAATTTGGCCAAATGTTATCATTAACAAAACCACTCATTTTGTAAGATTGCAGAACAGAATCCAAGGCACAATAAAGAGGTACCACTTTTGCTAAAACATCATATCTGCATTTCTTGCACCCATTTTATGGTAATAAAAGCAAATTTATGCTGAGGAAATACACAGTGAAAGAAAAGTCGGTAGTGCCTAGTCAAGCCTTCACATTAGGATGTGCGCTGTCTTTTGCAGTATATATTATTTTAATTGATTGTATCTTGCACTGTTTAAACAATTCTGTCTCTCTTGGTCTTTTGACTGAAAAAAAAAAGAGCTTGTTTTATACTCCAAAGCATGCTAGTTGTCCATAGCACTACCAGAATTTTCTGAAGAGATTTGAAAGGAGACCTGTAGAAGGAAGCTTTTCTTACAGTTGATCTAGTGAATGTAGACAACAGGGTTCCTGCTTTTACACTCCTATCTTTATGCTTTCATCTTTTTACCAGTTTTGGAAATCAGGAACTCCTAGTGTTACATATCTGGCTTCAAACATAGAAAGAAAGGACATAAATGATGTAAAACTAGATCTCATGTGAAACAACCAGTATCGGGGTGAATTTAGATTCAATAGTTTTAAGACTCAAAAACCTCTGGTTCCTGTTATATATATAACTCAAAACACCAAGAATTTCTTTCAATTTCCAATATTGTAGGGGTATAAACATAAGTCTAAAGTTGTATCAACCCTGCAAGAGAAGCAAAGTGTTCAGAAACATTATCAGTGTTTTAACTGAAACTCAGCTTGATACACTTTTTTTACATGCATAAGGAAATTAGTCTTTTTAAATTTTGGTTGCTTGCATAACCCAAAATAATAAACCACCAAGACCTCTTCTAATCATGAATCTGATGATAAAAATGAAAATTATATTAGCTTGGGTCCCAGAAAGATTCACAGGCTGACCTTTTGGTCAATGCCATTCTAAGAGCTTTGTTTAAGCTCTGGGACTCTGCAGTGCTTGAATTGTTCTGATTTTTCTAATATTTTGAAGTCTACTTGTTACTTCAATAAAGAGGGAAAACTAAAAGCATTGTACAGAGGAGCACTGAGATAGGGGGATTATATTTCTGATTTTAGATATTTAACTTGTATATCTAAACAAAAACTCTTTTTGCTGTAAACTCTTAACATAAGTAATGAAGTTAAACAGAAATGTATTCCTGTCTCTTTTCTGACGAAGTCTGCAGTGTTTAAAAACCTAATTTAAGTATCTTATTTACATAAAATTAAGGAGTTAAATCTGGGCTTTAGCCCTGTTCTCTTACAGCTCTTGCTGTCACCTCCTATGGCCAGGCATAATAAAAATTCACCCTGTTGCTGGTGGCTGACCTTCTGAGTTACCTGTACTGAAGCACAGAGCAGCGTTTTGAACATGAGGTGAAGTGCATCTTACTGTGAAAAGCTGTCAAAGACCTCTGCAGCACAGGAATCCAGACAGATCTGATCTGAGGCTCCCAGCAGTAACTGTCTGTATGCTTGATGATGAAAAGGCTCCTGGCTTGTATCCCTCTGGAAGAGACTTGGATGGAAATAGTCAAGATTTATGTGGGGGAAAAAAAAAAAAGCTACAACCAAAACCAAATAAATTAATAAAAAAATATCCAAACTATATAAGAATATATTTATTCAAATGTGCAAAATAAATTGATGAGATGAGAGACACAGACTATCTTTAAGGCATATAGATTTGTTAGTCAATGTGGTTATTGAAGACCTAAGTTCTGCCTCAGATCTTCTCAGATGACAGAGGTTACTTTCATTATTTTGGTGGGTTGTTTTTTTTTTTTTGGTTTTCTAGCATGAGAGATTGAGAATGACCTAATTCTGACTGATCAATAGATAAAAGACTCTGAAGAAATGTGAGAGAACTTCAAAATATGATCTTCCCTCAGGGTCTTCCACATTTCCAACTAGGAGTCCTTGTTGTACAGATATTGTCTTTCTACTTCTAGGAGGGAAAAAAAAGGGAAAAAAACCAGCTTAGTGTTTTCTATCTATTTTTTTTATCAGGTCTGTGGAAAAAGCTTCTTAGAGCACAAGACGATGATCCACAGTGAGAAAACAGGCCAGTGTTGTTGCAAACTGAACAGACAACTGATAGCTGGTGTTTTACTGTGCAGAGGAGATACTTTGAGGATGTTGTGAGAGCCCAGTGTCAAGTCTGGGGTGTGCTGCCCCAGTGATGCTGCTGCTGGCAGTTATCACTGACCTCATGACTGCAGCTTTGTTAGCACTGGGTTTTGCTGTAGAAAAGGCACAGGAAAGGCTAACCCATCAGCACCTCTTTGACATGCTGTGAAATAAGTGAGAACACTGAAACATAAACTAAAAGGTAACTGCATGATGTCAGAAGAAATTCATCTCCTGGCATGAGCTGAATGGCACTTGGATTGTTTACTGAAATAATTTGCCATTATAAGGAGTCTTTATCAGTAATTAAAATATTCATGCAAATAAAAATATTCTCACACAAGTCTTGAAAAAACAGCTTTGGAAATGTGCAAACCAAAACACTTAGGTGTTTAATTCTTTAGGTAGAGCAAGAAGTAAATTTTCACAATACACCTTCTTTCTAATCTCGGTGTACTGACACTCCAAGAGTCTGAGCTATGGGAAATTTTATTGAAGAGCCCATTGTTTTTACCAGTGTTCAGAGTGAAAAGAACAAAGCCAAGGACATAGTTTACATTCTGCATTTAAACAGCAGCTGATTAGGTGATAACAGCATTAATTACTCATTGGCAGGCAAACAGCCTAGGTAATCAAAAGTGTATTTTCTGCAGTGAGATTTGTATTGTCATGAGAAAATAGGTGCCAGACACAGCATTTTGGAAAAGGAATCTGGACAAACTCGGGCTCCTCTCTCTCTAGGTGTGGCAGCAGTACTGCCAGCTGGGAGATTGATTGCAGCACGGCAACATCGCTGAGCACTGGGCTTAGGCTGCACCCTCCTACTAGAGGAGATGGCATTATTGTATAAGCACTAATGAAACATTTGCACAGAAAAATTATTAAATAATAGATAATACTTCCTAAAAATATACAAAAAAATATTACATTGAAGCTGCTATTAAACGATATATTCCTAGATTTTATTTTTTGGGGAAAGAATATGGTTTGCTGTTTTCTTTCAAGTTCATAAGATATAGTTTGTGTCATTGATACAGTTTGAAAAGGAAGTAAAGTTTCACAATGAAGCAAAATCAAGCACCAAAGTAAAATTATAGTTGAATATCACAAATATTTACTAGGAAATCCATGACCAATAATAATTAACATTATGAATTAGCTACATCCCAGATGTTATCTCTGGAGGGACACTCCAGCTCATTCATTTTCACTGGGTTTTTTTGTTGGCATTTCGTTGAATCCCTCTTTATTTGCATTTTCTTGAATACCTCTTTTGTTTTATGTTTAAAAAAACCCAGTTCCAATTATGATTAAGTCATAAAAATGTGTTCATTTAGAAACATAATCTGAAAATCAGATAATATACCTTCATAAACAGTATATATAGTTAATTTTTTTTTTATATTTCAGTTCTGACTTTCAGAATTTTTATTCAAAATAAACCTGAACTCTCATTATAACTAGGCTGTCAAGAAAATCGATAATGAAGAGTGTTCTGAAAGTTATCTACAATGTATATTTTTAGCAAGGAGCTATTGATTGCTTCTCCATTAAGATGGGAGAGGTTTGGTTAACCCACATAACTAACACTTGACTTGGACTCTTCTGAGAACAGTTCCAGAAGATAGAGGAGTTCTACCTACGATTTTCAGATCTTGAAAGAAATATAACACTCATTCAAAAAAGATGAGAGGGTACTCGAAATCTCAGGAGACTGAAGAAAATTCTAATTTTTTACGATGCTGCTAGCACAAACTTGTTTTTTTTATAGTGCTGTGCACGTGATATTTCTCTTTTGTTTGGTGTGTTATTTAATTGCAGTTTTTGTTTCAGTTTGTCCTGCCAGAGGGAACTCCTCGTTTATGTTTCATTGGTGTGTCCAGTTATCAGAATCATTGCATTAATGCCAGGGTCTTGTCACAAATTCAATTACAACAGCTGCTGCATACAAGCAATTAGACATCTGTGCAGCAGCTTCCTCATTGCCATTGCCTTTTATCATTCTGTTTCTGCAACTAGACTCATAATTTATATCTGTACTGTGCCTTCCGTGCATGGGATCAAGAACAATTAACTGCTCATAACCTCTTCCAAGGCAGGTAAAATGCCAATATATTCACCTTCCCTTGTGGAATAGCTGGCAGAGCACTTGGAGCCTGATTTGCCTGTAGAAGGACAAAGGACAGAAGGCAGATTGTCAAGACCAGTTGCACCAAACCTTGTTTTAAATTGAAAAGAACAGAGGGTCAAAGATAGCCACGCTGAAGCACACTTTTGCTAACCAAGAGGGCATAAAAATTAGTTGAGACGAAGATGAAAGGACTGTCGGATTTGCTGTTGGAAAGCTGAACAGAATTGTATTACAAGTAAGTGATACATTCTTCCTTTCCCTGCAGGAATATGGTGACATAAAAAACCACTTTGTACTGGTACTTTTATTCTGCACAAAAAAAAAAAAAAAAAAAAGAGAGAGAGAGAAAGAAGACTGAAAAATCACTGTTCATCATGGTTACACAGCCTTACTGTATACATATGGGGGTTTATTAGTGCAGATGTTTGTCTGAAAAGAAATCATGGATAAGATTGAAGTAGCTCTTCTTAAAACTATTAAGCTATTTAGCTGAGGGTTGTTTAAGATGGAATGAGGGAAATGAAGCATTCTTTCTTCTCATAAAATTCAAATTTGTCTAAATGTTTTGGTGCATAATCCCCCCTCCCTCTCCAATTTGTGCCATCAGTCACTGCAGAACAGGATGAACAGGTGTTTTACACAATCATCCTGTGAATGATACTGAATTCCAGCAGTGTCGCCCTGGATCAAGACTTCACAAAGTGCAAAATGGGTATCCCCTGACTCTCACCTCAAGGTGCAGTTCTATGAGCCAAGGGCCTCGACAGCATCACCAAATAAAGAAATTCTTGCCACTTCTCAGTGCTGACTCTGCACTGGAGTCTGCCTCACCTCCCCTCTTTCTTGACAGAGGCCAAATGGATACCTAGGGCGTGTTAACATTATAGTGAGTACACCACAGTAGTATTAACCCTCCTCAGTCCTTGGTTTTCAGAGTTTGTTTTTTAACCAAGATCAGTTCAAGTGTCTGGATTACAGTTATTTTAACAAAATGAGGGGCACTTTAAAGGTAAGCACAAGCAAGCAGAGGAAGCAAGGGAAACTTAAGGTGAATGTGCTTCCAAACCTCAATACTACAGTCACATATTATAAATTACTGTCAGACACCTTGTTTGTTTTGATAATGAATTTTGAGCAATGAATTGGATATTTGTCTTCTCTGACAGACAAGGAGACTGCTGCAGCATAACATAATTAATTATTCCTAGTGCACTTATGGGAGAAAAACAAGATTAGCATTTACACTAACATTTTCTTTTGAAGAGGAAGTGATTTTTATATTCTTGTCATTTAATCTTCTAAACATGTTGGGGGTAGGTCCCTGTTAAAGTTCATGGTTGTAAAAATATGCTAGAATTTTGAAGAATATATTCATACACATTTCCAGAAATTGAATGTACCACGCCTCTGCATCTCCAGAAATAAAGATTTATTGCAACAAAGGATTTCACTTTTCTAAACACAGAGAGACCAATTAGTGGGAAGACCAGCAGTAAAATGAGTTGAAAGTAACTATTCTGTCTCCTCACTGCATTCTCAATAGGAAGGTCCTTTTAACTAATCTTATATTCAGTTAATCAATTTATCTGAGTTTCAGCAAAAATGGTACCCTTTGTCTGGTTCTCTAATATTTTTGTTCCTTCTGTCACTCTGACATTTCCCTATTTATTTGTTCAATTATTTTCCAAAGTCTTTCTTTTTGTCCTAGAGTTTCTTCTGCTGGTTTTCAGTTCCTGCCTGTACCCTGTGTGTATAGGAGAGTCACACACTTGAGCAGTGTTGGGCATGCTCTGCAGAGGTATTACCCACCCTTGCCCTCTAGAAGGTTTTGCTGGATGCAGAGGTTAGCAAGCAGAACAAGGAAAACAGTTCTTCTGCCCAGCCACGGTCTTTAATAGAAAAGTTTAACTGTGAGCAAATCAGATATCACCCATCACAGAGAGCAACATTTGCAATTGACTTTTGAAGGGAAATTATGTGTGTTATTTACAAAACCTTACTTGTTTTCTGCACTTAGAATTGTGGCCATTCACTGAGATAGCTCTTTCTGTGGTGAATTTTGTTTTTGAGGAGTAGGAGGAAAATGCATCTATCTTCCGTTGGATTTAAAACTGCAGTACAGTCTGATTACAGCAATTTCAAATCTAAATATATGATTTCTATGGCAGCAGCCTGTGAAAGGTTCATTTCATGAATAGTGTAATCATGTTTAACATAGGAGATGCTTGTGCTGCTTAGTAGGCAATGTTTCAAAGTAAAGAAAGTTTAGACAAGAACAAAAAGCATCAGGAAACAAGACCTGTTATAGAGCTTCTTCAATTTGTGTAGAGTTGATGTGAAGAAGGAGCTTCATCACATCTTGTGATGGCTCATTACTTGATAAATGAGCCATAAATGTGCTCACTTGTACATCCAAGTCACACTGCTCTCAAAATCACAGCAAGATTTTCTCTCGATGAGCCTCATGGGCAGTTACTTTGTCTTCCTTGCCCTAACTCCAGTTCCATGTACTGTGGGATTTTTCTTGCCGCACATTTTGTGATAAAAATGAGAGCCAGCTGGAAGCAATAGCAATTCTGGCACCAGAGGTCGAGCACCAAGGTTCTCTTTTCCAAATATCCTGTTGTTTTTCTTGTTTTGGCCAAGTGACTCCATCTATAACTATTACCAGCCAGAATGGACAAAACTCCTTTGCCATGGAGTAGGTAACTTCAAATACACAGTGCTTTGCATAGGAACACGAAACCACCTCAGTGCCAGGCTTGCTAGGCATTGCCTGCTGGATCTCCACACTCCCAAGCACCATTTGCAGCCGGTTTTTCATCCATATTGGCAGATATCAATAGCTGCCCATAGTTGTCATGACAGAATAATGCATACCGCTTGCTTTGGAAAGAACTCTTCCAATATGGAGCAACACGTCTACATATGCTGATACCTAGAATGTGATACCTGTATGCTAATATCTGGGGGTGTTTTTTGCTTTTCTTTTGTTTTCTCTGTTAGTTTGGGGTTTTTTTTGTTTGTTTGTTTGTAGTTTTTTTTACAGTAACTGCAGATAAAGAAAGTAACTAATCAGTGCTTATGGGACAGTCTTTCAGACATTTTCGGAGTGTTATGAGCAGGACAAAGACATTCTCCTTAAAATGGCAATGTCCATAGAGATGAACATTGAATGCCATGTGTTTCTGCAGCAAAAATAACAGGCCTCACAACTTTTCTTAATTCACACTATGTGGGACATATATAGTCATATTTCATGTCATTTTGTGAGAACTTCAAGGAATTAATCAGGACTATTTATGTACAATTTGAAAATAGGTAACTATGTCCTAGATTCCTTCTGTTGGTGTGTTTTAAATATATACAATTCAATTCTAAGCTTAGCTATTTTAAAATGTCTACAATTCATTTGATTTGTACTTTTTTGGAAAATTTTTTTAATATATTGGATTTTATATTTCATACATTCTTTGCGATAGCTGAAAAAGCCTATTTCTTAACTTTCTCCCCAAATCCAAGTGCAAGTGGATATAAATATTTTTAAAGGAAAATGTGTAAATATTTAACTAAAATGCAAAACTAGAGCAAACAAATATGAAACAACTGAAACATACAATTTCAGATCATATTCTGTTGGAAGTCCTTACTTGGAGAGTACCTCCCACATACCAGAAAGCAAAAACAGACCGAAACTGTATTTTTTAGGAGGAATGGCATAATTTCTTAGAAACAAAAGCAGATCTACCTGATGTGGAATGACCTGCAAGACAATTTTCTACCTGTAACTTCAAAAAAGGGATAATCACATTAAGTACCTAAAAATCCATTCATACATGTTTTAACGTCCTTATCAAAATTAAACTAGTAGATGTTTTCAATTACTTACAGATACTGAGCTTTAACTGAGCCCTCATTATTGTTCATACCAGTGACTTTTACTGTTTCATTTTTTCATATTTTACTCTCCTTAACAAATGCTTCATATACCTGTGTTGTAAAAAATGGGATTTTTCTGTTTGTTTGTAATTTTTTTCTTTTCTCCCCGTGATCTCCTAGGCTGACAAGGGGAGTCACAATCCCTTGATGGCTTCAAGAGAATGTATTTGGTCTGGTATTGCATCACAGTGTGTTATACAGGTATGGACTTTGGATGAGTACAACAATCAGCCGACAAAATCTGAGCGAGACCAGATGAAGTGAACATGATTTCACAGCATGAAAGAACACTTTAAAAAAAGTCCTGATAAAATGCTTCTCTAAGTCTATGTAGTGTGCAAAGAAGTATGGTAGGCAGCTGTCCAACAGCTATTCTTCCATCTAATGACAACCCTACACTAGGTTACCACTCACTGAAGAGGGAGTCCAGAATCTGCATTGTCTTGTCAGGGACTATGGATGAAAATCATTTCTGTGTGTAGGAACTAAGCTTTGAGTAAACTGACTCCTGCAAATCAAGCACAAGACCATCCAGATCAAAGGAAAGAAGCATGTGAAAATTAGAAGAGGCTTTTTAAAATAGCATAAGAAATACTACTCTTTTCTTGTTGTCTTGGGGTGACTTTATGATGCTGTGTCCCCTGTCACCTGCTCTCTGCCCAAACATGAATCCTGTGCTTTTCTGTACCTATAAGGGAGAGGGAGGAGAGCCGGTGGAATTCTTTTGGCGGTTTATGTTCAAAACAGAGATAATGAGTTCTGCTGCTGCGGATCCAAGGAAAGCATCTTCCTGATTTCTTCTCCTCAGCTCTCAGCTCTCTGCAGCAGGGAGGAGAGTGGCATTCTTTTGTTTTTTAGGTAGTTTTTTTGTTCATTAACTAAAGTACAGAGCCCTTGGACTTTGGTTTCTTCTTCTTCTCTTCTGGACTGTTCAGCAACACCAGAACACACCGGGAGATTTTACACTGTGGCCCAGAGGGGCCCACACCAAACCCCAGCTCTGGAGACGAGAGAGCCACATCACAGAGGACTTTGAATTTTACCAGGTTCTCTCCACAGTGAGAGGTTTTATTATTTGACCCTATTCTTTTCTTCCCTTGCCTGCATGCACTTTTGCTTGTTAAATAAATAGGGTTTTTTTCACTTTTCCTCCGAGGAATTTCTTCCCAAATCTGTGGGCGAGGGGCAGCTGAAACCTGCCTTCTTTGGAGGAGATGTTCCTTCCAGAGCATTTCCCTTCATTTGTCTCAAACCAGGACACTTGTGTAGAAAAAGCCAGCCTAACAGTAGCAGATCTACTTCCAAATTTTCAACCTGCAGCGGAATTTCCGAGGGAATAATTGCTTACTACTAAATAAAAAAGAAAAAAAAAAAACCACTATTAGAAGGTAGAGGACCATTTCCTTACTCTGTTTACTCTAAATCTTAGAAAGACCTATGATGCCTTCAATGCTATGATTACATTTTCCTTCCATTTCTGTCCTTGCAACACTGTAGAAAGAAATACTCTTCCTTGGGACTCAGTATCTCACACTCTACTTAGAAACCTTGAAAAATCATAAAAACACGTTAATGCATCATAATGTATTTTAACACAATTATAATTTGCAACTTAATGGGGGGGCAGAAAGTCAGGCACATAATTTAGAGACATTTATTTCTCATTTGTCAGTATTGCTGTAGATACTAATTAACCTTTTTATCATTCACTCCTGGCATACTTAGTGAAGATGTTATAGTTTTGTTCTACTAATTCAGTTATCTTTACAACAAATCTGGAAGGTAATATTTAGAACTCAAGATTGACACTAAAGTTGCCCAGAGGTCATATATCTCTGCATGAGGGCACACTTGTCTGACATTCCCTAATGGGCCTCATCCATAGGATTTCAAGCAAGTATTGGATTGTACTGCTTCACTACAGCTTCCCTTTCTGACACTTTTTTGTCTAGAGAGTTTCTGTTCTATTATTTTGTCCTTCAGAATCTCAACTTTAATAAAAATCCCTAGTATTTGATATCAATTGGAAGAATGATTGATTTATTTATGTTGCAATAATTACCTTGATGTGCAACACTATTAGAAACATATCTGATTTTATCTCCTTAGACACAGTGTCTCCTTCAATGTTTTCATGACATCTAGTATCTTCTTCATCTAGACAAATCTGGGAAAAAAATCCCTGTTCCATGTCTTCAAGAATATTTCAAGAAAAATATTGAGTTAGCTATCTCATCCCCAAAAGACCTAAAAATGCATAAAAGAAATAAATTATGTCTGCATTAGGAAAGACACTCATCTGAATCCTTGAGCAGCCCGCACAGTGAATGATAGGTAGAAGTTTGTGTGAGGCAGTTCATTCTTCTCCCTCTTGTAGAGTTGTGTTCATGGCACCTCGTATAATACTGGCCTCATATGCGTGACTTAGAATGCCTATAACAGATCATGGGAGCTTTCCACATCCACCCTTGAGTTTTCTCTGGCACTTGACTGTATGTACTCTGCAAAGAGAGCACTGAGGACATCTAAAATTAGAGCATTTACTGTATAGTGACAACACATCCTCTATAGGATACTGGGGTTGCCATGGTGTGTTGGAAACAAACTAAGACAAAATTATGAGCATGCTTTATTATCTCATTCAGTAAACATCTGGTTTAGTTTGGGGTTTTGTCAAGGATTCTCTTTTTCCTAGCTGTTATTTTATTCTGCTTAGGCTGGCAGAATATTTATTTCTACTATCTTTAAAGAAATCTGCTCTAATATTGTTTTGAGGGAGTTAAACAATACTGAAAGACTTAGGTAAGCATGCTTAAAATATATCAGTGTAGGTTCATTTGGGAACAACAACAACTAAATTGCACCAGTGTGAACTTACTAATTCAAACCTTAGACGAGGTTTGAATTCAGCACAGAAATATTCCTGATAGAGTTGCTGAGGAATGTTTGAGAATGTGACAAGTATGTGTCTAAAGTTGACTCTTACTAGGGAATTTCCCCCGACATTTTTCACATTGATAATCCAAACCAGTCCAGTGAGGAGCTTTAAATTAAATCCTGTGGTCCATTAAGTCATCTGAATATATCTCCTACCCTTTCATACAGACTGCCTCAAACATTAGTTTTGAGAACTAATTCAAACCAGTAAAAGTTACGTTTTGAGATTGGAGAAAGCTGAAAATGTTTTAATGAAACGCAATTGAGCATTCTCTTATGTCCGATCATACACTTACCAGTTACTTCATTGCAAGGGTTTTCTTATCACAAGTTGTGGTGACTTCATCAGCTAAGATGGTATTAAACATCTTTGGAGAAGCATAGAGGCTCAAACCCTGTACTATTAAATTAGGAAGTGGCCTTGATATTTATTTTTTTTAAACAAAACCTTAAGGAATTGAGGATCTTTATTCCATGTTGCTCCTTCAAAGTCTCTAATTCCATCTTGCTCATTTTACTGGTCCCCAGGCCTTTCTGAAAACATCTGCTTCTCCCATCTTGATAGCTGCAGTGTTTCTAACATGGAATAATAAGCATGCTTCATTGCGGGTGCACAAAAAGGATAGGCATTTGCCAGAATGAAGCTGCAGATGCAGCTTTAACCCTACAATTGCCCACTGAACCAAGAATGCCATCTAAAAAAAAAAATAGATTAATCTGCTCATGAAAAGTAATTAAATTAGCAGGGACTAAGGACACTAATTGGTAGAGCTTAAAAATTTCTGTGATTTTCTTAAATTAAGCTGTAACTTTCATCAGAAAAGTTGTCTGATACTTGCAGTACATGCTCATACCTGCTACGTCATATCCAGTAGACCACAAAGAGGAAAGCTTGATCTCATCAGAATAAAGAGCTGAAACATGCAAAGGAAAATGATGTATGTAAAGAATGAAAAAACTACGCTGCTGTGTGCTGGAAAAATAACAAGGGATTTCAGAACTCTGAACACTTTTTTTTTTTCTTTTTTTTTATTTTTGAGGGTAGCATCTCATAAAAGGTGGAATCCCAAGCATCAGCTGTACATGCTATTCCTTTCATGGATTATCATTTCACTTTTTTAAGAGAAATACCATATTTAAATCAAATATTCTTCACTCCTGAAGATTTCCATTGTAAAAGGTTGGCAGAGGTGATACTGGCTGATTCAAAGGTCAGTAATAACTTCTCGAAGCTACTGACATTTTAATTTTATAAGTGTTGCCACTTTCATTTCACACAGTTTTATCATACTGAGACCCCATAGTAACGTCAATTATTTCTTCTTCCAGTAAGTTTTCCAGTGTTGGGATTCTTCAGTCATCACATATTGCAAGTTTGCCCAGAGGGTGGTTGGGCACTGGAGCAGGCTCCCCACGGCAGTGGACACAGCACCAAGCCTGACAGAGTTCAAGAAGTGTTTGGACAATGCTCTCAGGCACATGGTGTGGGATGGTCCTGTGCAGGAGGACTAAGAGTTGGACTGATGATCCTTGAGGGTCCCGTCCAACTCATCATATTCTGTGATTCTGTGAAATATCAGGATGCATACCCTGATTTAGGACAATGGCTTTGTACTTTTTTCTTTGTGGACAGTGAGAATACTTTGTTTCTGCTTGGTCAATTACTTACATTTTCTGTAAGATTAGGCTGTGTCTGTTCTTATCCTCACTTTGTGCTAACAAGTTTTCAAACTTCCAACTCCAAGATATTTTATGAAGAGCAAAACTGGTTGAGTTCAATTTCGTGTGAATGTACTCCACAGGCTTTTTAGCTGTTTCTCAAACTGTTACTACTTTGTCTCCAATCTTGCCTTTTAGCACCTTAGCTTTTGTCCTTACTTCTTTTTCTCTTCCACAAAAGCTTTTATGTTCCATGTGCCTGGCAACACTGCTGAGCTGAAACCGAACTTTTTTTTCTTGTAGTAGGGGCAATAATCTTTCTACTCCTGTGTCTGTTTTCATGAGACTTGTTGGAACATAATAGCTGTGAGCTCTCTGCTTCTGTGCTAAATGGGGTAGAAATTGGACCAATGCTTCAAAATTATTAGGGAAAGTATTAGAAGATCGCATAATCTATATCTGACAAGTAAAATGGGTTCTTTATGAGGAGAATTATAATCAGGACATGATGAACAATAGTTCTCAGAATTTCATTTCGGTCATGCTAAAGAAAAATCAAATTGGTAATTATTCAAATGAAAAAATATCTTTGTGAGTGACATAGTCTCTTGTGCTCTGGAAGACTTGTTTGATTGTGCAATGTACATTCAAACCTCAGCTTCTAAAGGCTTTCTGTATAACAGCCCTATTTTTCAGCATATCATTCACTGCCCTCAACTTGGATTTACCTTTGTATTTACTGAGATTGCATTCTTTTCCATCAGACCATTAATACAGATGGTAAACAGTAACAGTCACAGTATCAACACCTGATGAATACCAGCCATAATGATCTTAAAACATTTTGAGATCACTAGTTGAGCCAATTTTCCTCATAGCTCCACTCTCCACTTAGTATTATACCAATGTAAACATACTGATTGACGTACAGTTCTGATAACTAAGTTTATTTAGCCTGGATACAAGTATTAATATAGAAATCTATGTTTTTGCTGAGCTGTGAGACAAAGCTGGCGCTGCAATTGTGTAGCTATCTCCTAGAGTATTTTTCCCTGTAGTGAGCTGAGCCACTTTATATGGTATCCTTTCCAATCCAAGTGTGAGAATTTTCTTTTAGACTCACGATGATGAATTGTTGCAGGTCTGTGAGACCCATGGTGATTGGCTTGTATTCCCACCGCAAAATTAGCAGGTGATCAGCATAAATGAGTTTTGTCCTGCTGGGAAAGGCCACGTGGGATTCATCAGACCTGTAGAGGAATCTGCTTCTCCCTGAGGGTATGAAGCTGTAAGCACAATTCTCTGTGACAAAGCTGGCAGAATCTATCTTTGAAGTAGAACAATTTCCTCTGTGCTTTTTATGACTAGAGTTGGAATAATAACATGATGCTACTAGTGGGGAGCCATAGATTATAAGAAGATTCCTCATGTCTCATGAATTATAGGCTCTACCCTTTACTTTGAACACTGTCAAAATATTTCCCTGGACAGATGGACAAAACAATTTTTTTTTACATATCCTATCTCAAGAACAAGTATAAGACCTAACTGTTCCAACTAAAATATCTGTTTATAGTGACATAACAAATCCTGCAAAAAACATTTGTATTAAAATGAAAGTATAGAAATTGAAGCAAGATTTTTGCTTGCATATGTAAAAATTAAACATTAAATAATCTTTATAGTACTTTTGGTAACATATACCACATATACTTTACTGTACCAATGCTTATATTGTAAGCAATTATCTATACTGAATTGAAAATATGAATTGGAATTACATATATATTGAGTGTGTAATTTCTAGTAATCTTCCTCAGATCAAGACAGAAAAGAAGAGCACAATTTAATGTATATTTTTGATATTTGAAAGAGACCTTATGGCTCTCTATAACTACCTGAAATGAGATTGTAATGAGGTGAGTGTCAGTTTCTTCCAAAAAACAAGAAATACGGCAAGAGGAAACAGCCTCAAATTGTGCCAGGGGACGTTTAGGTTGGATACTAGGAAAAATTTAACCAAAAACGTTAATCTTTGGAATGGACTGTCGGGGGAAGTGGCTGAGTCACCAACCCTGAAGGTATTTAGAAGACAAGACTGTAGGTGTAGTGGTTAGGGATATGGCTTAGTGGTGGACTTGGCAGTGCTGGGTTAACATCAGACTTGGTGTTCTTAGAAATCTTTACCAACCTAAATGATTCTATGAGTCTGTGATTGAAAGGTTTGACACGTGAAAAATTCCTTTGATACCAAAAGATACCACCTCATTCGCAAAATAATTGTCATGCAGGTATCCCCATACCAATCCTTAGAGAGACCACCTTTATAAAAGGCCTGTATTTCCTGTCAATTTTCATTTCGAAACAATTTCCTTTTTTTTTTTATCTCTGACAGAAACTTGATTAGTGGCCTCCAGATCACAAAGCTACACATATGTTCTGAATTGGAAGAAAAAAATGCTTTTTCTTTTTATCTCTTCAGTGACATTCATTAGTGTAAGCAGCTTTTTGTGTCCTTTGTAAAGTTAATGGATTGCTGCAAAGGAAATCCTTTATTTTGTTAAAATCCACTTCTCAGCACTATTTGTGAAGGAAAGACCTAACACAGTATAGACTTTAAATGAAGGTCAGCATTAGAAGTTAGATACAAAGCCAAGAACAAAAAGATGAAGAAGAAAAGATAAAATATACAAAAGGATGAGATTTGTTAGGAAGTTAAGCCACTGAAGGGAAGGAAAAAATAAGCAGATTTTTTAAGAAGAGAAAATGAAGAATGCTCTCAGTGAGTCCTAAGGCAAGTGTTTATTTCATTAGTGCTGCATAAATAATTTTATGCTCTTCCTCTAGTCTTCATGAATTTAGCTAATATGACATATCCACTGAAATACGAAAAGTAATGGACAAAAGTAGAATAGTGGTGTGGATTTCGACACCCATGTGAAGGACATACTAGAGATACAGGCAATTTTTTACCTCTTGTGTCTAAAATCAGTGTAAAAGAATTATGTGATATAAGAATATGAGAATCCTATTATTTTGTGTTCTTCCATACTTCTTATTTCTCTGAATAGAAAGCTTTTATAATGGTGCCTGTTGCTGCTGTTGTTGTTTCTAACTTGCCGATTTTGACCAGGATTTTCTTGGAGTTCTATCTTCACCTCAATAATTTATTCAATTTCCTTCATTTTGAAGCTACCAGATCTGAAAAATGTCTGTATGGGTACTGTAGGTATGCACATGGAAGAGAACATCTGCTTCGTAGAAGGAACCTCATGTGTGATTTATTCAATGTCACAAATTGTACAGAAAGAACAAAGGCAACCACAGGTTACTTACAGGTGTATGTATTTTTAAAAGGTTTTTAAAATTAGATTGTATTCAATATATAATATTCAATGTATAATAAAAACACAGGATGATACAGTGGCTGATCATAAATTAAAAAAGGGAATAGAAGAAAAACATACAGAGAGAAACAAAGTCATAGCAAAATAAAATACATGGAGATGCCTGCATAATTACAAGGATTGCAAAATTAGCTGTGTCTAAACCAATAATCAGCCAGACATACTATCAGAGTTGTGGCTACTACTCTGTTATCTAGTATTCACACATTTTGAGATGAAAATGAGAAAATATACACTCTGTCACAAGTATAAGTCTGACAGAATATAAAATATCAAAACTGGAGACCCGATAGAAAGTTTCAAGAAAGAACAATGGACTGTACAATGTACTGCTTAACAATCAGAATGAGCCACTTGGCTAAAATTGAAAAAGATTAAACTATTCCTATTTTCTAGCAAAGATAATGGATTTTCTTGTTTCCCTTAGGAATAGAAAGTCAATTTTTCCTATAGGAGATTGAAATGCAAACCCTAGGGACCCCTAGAACTTACAGTGAAAAGTAATTTTCCTTCTTTTTAGTATTTTTTCCCACCTCTTTTGTACAGTTCTCATTATTTAAATATACCATATAGAGAAGATAGAATAGTAACTATGTTTTATTAAAAAAATAAATCATGACAGAAAGGTACTGGTTACATAGAACAATCAGCTGATTTTATGGAAGTTTTATTTAGTTAACTTGCAAAAGTGAAGGCAGATTTGTTGACGTTTGTATTTTCACCTCTTCAGCACACAAACCACACTGAATGCTAATATTTAAGAAACTGTATGCTAACACTGCGGGGTCCAAAATAAAGATCATTTATCCACTCGGGTTTTCTTCTACCACTTGGACTTTCACTTAATTAAGTTTTAGAAAACTCTGCATGATTTCAGTCTCAAGGTACGTTTATCTTGTAATCATGCACCTTTTGGGAAAACGTGTTCATTTGCTCCGGTTTTAGTACTGCTGGATTTTAAATCAGTTTTTCCTTCTCAGCAACAGTAATGAATCTTGTGTACTAATCACAGCCTATGAGCTGCTGAGTCCTAGCTCCTCTGAACTAGATTGCAATAATATTCTCTGATTCCATGTAATGCCAGAATGGTTGGGATTGAAAAGGACATCTTGACATCATCTAGTGTACAGTCCCTGCTAAAGGAGGTTTACCCAGAACAGGTTACACAGGACCACATCCTGGCAGGTTTTGAGTATCTCCAGAGAAGACTCCACAACCTCTTTAAGCAGCCTGTTCCAGTGCTCTGTCACCTCACAATAAGAAGTTTTTCCTCATATTTAGATGGAAATTTCTGTGTTTTAGTTTTTGCCCATTGCCCCTTGTCCTGTCACTGGGCACCACTGGAATGAGTCCCACCCCATCCTCTTGACACCTGCCTTAAGATAGGTCTATGTGCGGTTAAAAGCCTCTCTCAATCTTTTCTTCTTGAGACTAGGATGTATTTCTAATCAGGGGTTAACTCATGCATCAGACCTTGGTGAACTTCTAAGAATTTGGTATTCCACAGATAAACAGCTAGTGTATTATTCCACTATTCCAATCTCAGAGGTCTGAAAACTAGACTGGGCAGTTCACAATGAGTTCATTGCTAAAGATGCAACATCCAAGAGCAGTGCATGTTTTGTCACACTTAGAATAAATTTCTTTGAGATTGCAAATTTGCGTATCTGGTAACAGAACCTGCATGTAGTGAAGTGGCTCTGGCCTGAGCAAAGTACTTTAAATGACAAATCTGAACTTGGCTTTCCTCCTGAATGCTTTTGAGTCTTTGGCATCCTCCAGAACCTTTCAGGTTGAAGTGCCCTGGAACATCATGACACCTTTTCCAAAACAGACCTTCCCCATATTTTCCTGCTTGCAGTAACACCTGCCCGTCACTGAGCCCAACCCTGTTGATGCCACACAGAGCACTGTATACAGGACACTGTGTGACTCATGCTGTTATCTCCCAGAATGTTACAGCAAAGGGCAGGCTAAAAGAGGCAGCTTTGACTGGGAAGGAACTTAAAAAAAATGTTTTCAATACTGAGCTGTGAGACCTCTTTTCTCAAGGGATTATCAGTCCCTGTATGTTGGAGCTGTTTTCACCAGGCTGCAAAGACTTGACCCAACTAGATGGAAAGCAGAACAGGCTACCTCTCCCTTACACTGTAAAAGTCCAGGTACATACATGTCATAGGCCCCATCCATTGTCTCTTTGGAATTTAGCAGTGTTTGGATACTAGTAACAAAAATAAGCTCCTGCAGCCTGGGAAATGCTTTTTAGGCAGAGAATACCAGTTCTCTGCCTAAAAAGTCTGTGCTTTCTGCTTGTTTGTATATGTGTTAATTGTTCATTTTCTGGACCAAAACCAGCACAGCTAGTTGAGATGGTCTCTCTGATTGAAGGGGGTGTGGTGGTCACGGGGGGCAAGGAGGAGGAAGTCATGCAGAGCAAGAGCTGTGAGCAGTGAGTGCTGAAGCATAAAATGACATCAGGCCACATGCACATGTGCAAATTGGCCATCCAGTTATCACTGTGTGCTGCTCATTCATGTGTTCATGGTGCCAAGGCAGTAGTGGTTCAGGCTGCTTAGGCTGCAGGTTCCCCTAATAATAGAAGCTGAAGACAGGTTTCTCACTAACAAGCAAAGAACTGCTCTGTCCAATGTAAGCTGACAACAGGAGATGCAGTTTTGTTTACGCACTCCCTGCATGGCCAAAATGTGTTTCTGCCATCCCGGGGACTCAAGAGCAGGATAATACAAGACTATAGCAGAAAAAGGTACTGTGAAGATGTCAGACTGAAGAGTATCTCACCTGATGGGTATCCACAAGGTTTTTTCTCTACTTTTTAACAGCAGGGTTCTTGGATTGCTGCTCAGGATTTTGAAAATAAAGAGTTCATACCTGCGCAGAGGACAGGGCAAGTACACCCCAGAAAAGACTGTCAAAAGGTACTATAGATGCAAGACTATTTCATTTTGTTTCCTGGGGCTCTTCCTTCTACTTTCAGTGGAGAGTTATGGTCTTGATGTTCAGAACAAAGAAAAACAAGAAGTTGTAGAGTAATGTTTCGTCACCACCCAAAGAATAAGTTTTGCTTCTCTAGATCTGCACATCATGACCCTGACTTGCTGACTCAGGTTCCTGGCTTGACCAGGGTCCTGCTCGCCCTGTTCATGTAGTATGAGACTGCTGCAGATCACTCAGTGAGGAATTGGTCCTATACCAATTCTATTCCTACATAAATTGTGCTTCTGTTCCCTACAATAATGGCTCTACCATGGACAGTCCTTGTGTGAGATGTGACATTTGCCCAGATTCACACTAATGGAATATCTAAGTGATATTTCAGCCAGTAGCACACACAGGCAGAGGAAAAGATCCGGTCAGAGGAATAATGATTGAAATGTGAGCAGAAGTGAAGACCTTTATGTCAGACAAACATTGCTGCAAGAATGTTCATTGTCTTGAGACCTCAGGAAGTCTCTGCCTACTGCTGTAACTACCTTCTCTCTCAATCCACTTACATATGCTTGGATCAATAGTACTTCCTGACGACAATGTAGTGAATTGACTAACTTTGTTAATGCCGATCTTACTTTGTCAGCAGATTTCTCATTGGCTTAGAGAATACATGTAGCAATAGTCCATGTGTGTGCTATTACAATTATATTGGATACACATCAGTGATATTTCCAAAAAGAAAGCCTAAAGAAAGACTATTTTGTCAAAAGTGTCACAGAAGGTGACATGCTGTCATGCAAATATCATGCAGGTTTTCTCATAAACATCAATGTCGTATTCACACACTGGAAACATCAGGAATACTGATACTATTAAACTATGCCATATATCTCTAAGAAGTGCAAACAAATAATCTTCCATTGAACACTAAAAATGGGGAAATCATAGAAACTATATCAGGTTTTATCAGAAACAAATTAATTTTAACAAAAATAAAAAAGAACTTAAATCAACATCAAAATCACATACCTTCATGTGAATAATAACTGTTAAGATTATTATTGTAATTAATCAAATCTAAAGTGTCTGTGTAAATTAATAATGAATAACAAAGTATATTTACCAACAAATTAAACACTCAGAGTCGATTTAAACAGAATATCAACTTAACTTCTTCACCAGTAATGTCATGGACTGACTATAACACAAGAAAATAAAGAGAAAATTAATTTTATCCCTAGTAGAAGGGTTAGCATTTTTCATTTTCTTTAATTTACAAGTTTATTGGGCAAATAGATTAAGAAGGAATATTTTTCTGGACTAAAATGACACATCCTAATGGCTCGTTGATTCAAGAGTAAGAATTTCTTTTACTAAACAGTAGTTGTCTGTATACGAATCTTTCTAATTTTTGGAGATGTTATCATCTCTAAAAGTTCACAGTACTTTTCTTTTTACAGGTAGGCCAGATGACTTGCTCAGTGCAATCCAGGAAGTGTGCAGAAAAGTCTTGCAACCTATCATGTTTTAATCGCTACATAATTTCATTTTGAGGGTGTTAAATTATTTTATTTAATATATTGAGGCAGACCCACTTGAGTCAGTAAGACCATGCGTTGCATCTGCATTAGGAGTTCCTAATCTCTCTAGCAATTGTGAAGTCTAACTGATAAATAGTTCTTCTAAGTAACGTAGAATTAAAATTTTTAAGGATTCTTCTTCCTACTGTTGCATTGTGCTCCACTACAGATATTATTTGAACTCATCTCTCATAAGTGTTATGGTAGCAACAAAATACATGAAACCATTATGGAACGTTATGGCAGGTTCTTATTTTCTTTCTGCCTCTATGGTACAGTTACCATTAATTTTTGAAAATGGTAAAAGAATTTTATTTTATTGCAAATATTTGAGTGTAATATATAGAACATATGTACATATGAATTGGACACTGTTTCCCTGACATCTATCTGCTATTGCTTTAAATTTTATGGCAAGTTGTCTGTGAAACACCAAATTATGTACACAAACAAATGTGCAAAAATAATTAAACCTTCGGGTGAAACAAGTCAGTTGTATTCTCAACAGAGAGAGAAGTAAAAGAACATAAGATGTGACATCCTACCTTAATCCTGAGCTGCAGCTAAAGTGTTACAAGGATAGGATCATAAAAAAAGACAGAAATTCAGACTCTGTCTCTGGAGGGGGAGACTCCACTTAATCAGGATGCATATTAGTATGAAAGCCATTTAACTGAGAGATCTTTCAGGGGAACAGATTTAAACCTAATAATACTGACAGTAATGGTGATTTAATGTCAGACATGTTACTGCTTGGTAGGTTGTCTAGGGGCATGATAGTGAACATTACACCTTTTGGCAGTCTCATGTTTGTACTCACCTTCTTGCCAATTTACTAGCTCTGAAGCCTTCCTTTGAAAGGACACGTAGGGTTCATATTCCAGCTGCTGAGTTTGCAACCAGAAAACCAGCTTTTATCAGGATGTGCAGTCAGGCCAAATTCAGCTGTATGATAGTTTTAAAAAAAGATGAATCAAACAATACATTAGAGCAACACTTACTTGGTATTTCCTACACATGATTAATATGCAAACTTTAAGATATTTTAATTTTTTTTTTTTTTCTGAAAATATTGAGTATGTTTTCCATTTGTCAGCACTGGTAGTAGAATTTGCCAGGGCATTGGTAAATGCACACATCACTGACATGCATTATTAATAACAGAAATATTCTTGGCACTGAGCAGGCTTTAGCTCCATGCCAGCTGCTGAACACGTTTCAACACACTTTTATTTCACAGCTGCCTTCCTTGCTCTCCAGAGGCAAAGAACAAGCTATGTCTCTGATCAAGTGCATACCCCTGCCTACTCTGCTAGTAGGTTTATGTCCTGAGACTGTCCAGATGATCAGCTATCCACGCTTTGAGACAGAGCACAGCTCCAGGCACAGCCTGTATGTACTTCCCAGGTCATGCAGGACACTGTGTGCAGAAACACATCCAATGGGTTTGCTGACTCAAAAGATGCCCTCCTGTACTGTGACTGCCCCTACAAACACTGTTCAGCTGTAGCTCTGCAGATGGATCACAGTTATCAGGCAGGAGACACCAGAACCCATTTTATCAGTGTATAAACTCCTCACCATTGGAGCCTCCCTGGCTTCTCAGCAAGTCATAGTACAACTTTCTTGTTAAAAGGGAATTGGAGTTGAAGAGTGTAAAAGCGGGTTAGAGAGCTCTCCAATTCAGAAATTTCTAGAGAATGAAAATGTTTCAGAATGGATGCAATAATTGACATCAATGTGGAATGATTTCAAGATGTTCATTAAAATTGGCTAATTCTGATTCACTTTCAACTTGCTCACCAGCACAGGCCATGAAAAAGGGCAAAACAGTGGTGAATGAGGCTTTTGTTGTATAGCTTTGTTGGTTGACTGAATCCTTGGATGTTAGATGATTTAAATCTGATACCATTATATTTCAAAGTATTATTATTTCTCTTTAATGAATATTAAATATGTATTTAATAATTTATTGTTATAATCTCTGTCTTTTATCAGTTGAGAAGTATCAAGTCACAGTAGTGTCTGTCATTCTCAAACAGGCTATAGGTGGCTGTAAAAAAGGAAAATAATTAAATGGCTGAGCAATGAATGTATATATGGAATATAAAATGCTCCATCCCATTTCAGGAAATGCTGTTCTTTACCTCTTTGTTGGGCTGATTTTTTGTGAACCTGCTATATTTAGTTTCTCAATAAAAATAAGACATAAGAGGAAGATGAGGTAAGAAAAATTGATGAACTTAAAAATGCCAGAAACTGAAAGATAACCCAGTTTTCATAGAGATAGGCAATTAACATGTCAACTATAGTATTTGTGATGTGAAATCTGAAGTATTCTTCAAAGGTTACAAATATATATTTGTCTTCAGTACTTACTATAATGATTTGACGTTGCCATTAATATAGGTGCTCTTGCAGCAAAATATGCTGGAAGCCAGATATCTGCTTTTGAGGCAATTTGCATAAGGAATATGTTTTATAAAAATACTACTAGCTGAACAGTTCATCTCACAAGTATATTTAAAGGCTGGGACACGGGTCTTACACAAAGAAGGGAAGTCATCGTGTCTCACTATCCATCTGTAATCTATGGGTAAAGGTGTTTATGTCTTTAGTAATATTTATACAGATCTACTAAAGACAAGGTCAGTATATATCTGAGTACATGTAGGTCTCATAAAGGGGTGTAAAACAGTTATTTGCTGAGATGTCAGATAACGCTGTTCTCACAGTGAAAAAATATTTCAAAAACATTGAATAAAATGACTGCTTTTTATTTTATTATTTTTATTTCATTTTTAAACCAGCCTATTTCCATATGAAAGGGTTTTTTTATGTTCTCCCAGCTGCACACATTATTGTGTTTTCTGAAATTCTTAGCATCTTTAAGGGGATTGAGTTCAAAGCAATTATCCTTATGTTAATTAGGGTTAGTAAAATATTCAGAAAACACTAAGAAATTTTTGAAAGTAAGGTATTTTCCAAAATTTGAGCATGAATATTCTCTGAAAATGCAGGGCCTGATACGAATGAAGTGTTGTTAGGCTTCTTCCATTTGCCAGTGTCAGGATTGTGCTGAGATTCCAATGTTGCCATTTGTATTTGGTAAGCACACAGTTCCACTGAAGTGTCTGCTGGTGATATGTGGAAAACACAGAGCTGTATGACTACAGGCCATGCCTAGAGAAAGGGCGTGGGATCCCACTGTCACAGCAAACACACTGGCACTGTTTCATCATGGGATACACATTCTGTAGTCATACATACTGTGGTGGTTTAGTTTGCATCTTNACCGGAAAAGAAGAAAAAAACTTCTTTTCACCAGTGCTTTTTATATGCAAAATCGTGAGAAGCGATTGGTCTAAAACCTTGTCTATCAGCTCAACTCCTTCAAACCACCACACATACCTGTGAAAAGAGTGAATGGAACTCCATCATTGTGCTGTGTCAGGTTGTTACAATGAGCACACAAAAAAGTGTCACACACCTCAGTAAACCTGTGGAGACTAGAACATCTAAATTTAAAACTTTTTCTGGTCTGTAAAGAACTGCTAGAAAAAAAACCTGTCTGGAGTGCAACAGAACCAGTTTTATACATCCAATGAGCCCCATGATGTGTTCTGGCATCTGATACAATATTTATTTAGAAAAAAATCATCTTGCACAATGTTTGTATTAGGAAAAGTTGTTTGGATTTTGACTTGAGACAGCATGCTTATTTATGACAATGATCCTTCAAAAAATGGAGTAGATCTTAACACATTCTTTCACATATTCAACTTGAAATACCAGTAATATTCCATCAATGTCATTATTGCAATTAGAATGCTAGTCTAACATTCAATGACTTCAAGGGTTTAACTCAGGTGCTGGCCATATTGTCAGCATTTAAAAACATTAAATATCTAGCTATAAATATTTATCCATCTGAAGTTTGCTAAATCTTGTGTAACAAAGTAAAATATATATTTTTAAATAGTTTGCATAACCTCAAAACCCTGTTGCTATTGTTTTCTTTCTCACAAATGACAAATGTATATGCAATTTTGTGATTTTTTTAGGGCTGTGTACTTTAATCAATCAATTAAATATTTTTACAGTAAGATAAAAAGGCAATGAGTATGCAACAGAATGTAACAGACATCATTCATTTTGCATTGTACTTAGGTGGGTATGGAAATATTTGGCATAAGTAGAAATTGAGTAGGAAGTGACCTAAAAAGCTTGAGCAGGAAAAACCAATTTAACCAAAGAAAGCAGAGCAGATACATATTTACTCGGTTGATGCATTGTCTAAAGAAACAAAACCATCTAATAATAAGAGGCTTTAATGGATGAAATTAATTGCACTTCCCCATAGGTGCAAGCATGAGAAATATCAGATGATTTAAAGAGTTCCTTAACTCTAGAATGCTAGTACAGAAATTAGGGAGAAGGGCAACAAAAATGACACAAAGTTGGGAGGGAAGGATATATGACTAAATAAGATTTGCATATATTAATAAAATTTAAAAATGCAACAAACAAGAGCCTGGGAGCTAGAGATGGCAAGCAACTTGGGTGTAGCTCCTGTAGAAGTTACCTACTGAAGGGATCAGCAGGGTGTTTGACATGTGGACAGGTCAGTGGAGTTATGCTTTGAATTTGTAAAGTGCAGTAAAAAGGAAGAGTACTTTGGAAGACCATGTGCAAAGTGTCTCAGACAGGTCTCCAGGAACAAGTAGACATTTTTATTTTAAATCATCTGTCCCCATCTGTAACAATGGCATAATAAATACCAACCCATCATCTCACAGGGATATTGTGAAAATGTTTCATACCTGTGAAACACTTAAATACACTGTAATGATTAGTTTTATACAAAATCCAGATGTAAATAAATATTTCTGAGTTTATAAAGAGATTGAAAACTGTGCAATAAATACAGTATAGAACAACAAAGTGCACAAGACCAAAACAAAATATTGAACAGCTGTTCTCTAACTAACCATTATCCTTCCAGTGCACAGAACTGAACACAGGGGAACAGATCATTGCAATCATATAATTAAGACTGAATCAAGATGCATATCTAATAAGCCTCTGAATTAAGAATATATAGAAGCTTAAATCTTGCATTTCTTACCCTCTGTGTGGTGAATGCCACAGCATGAACAATGTGTGTGCCATTTCCTACGCTTTTTTGTAAAAACTCTCGCTGAGAAAACAGCTTTCATTTTGTAACATTGCATTGATACTTAACAGGGTATTAGCAGCGCTGTAGTCTTTGGCTCCATGCAGAATGTTTGTACTTGACCTAATAAGGAACCCGATAACAAGTGTTTAGCTTTTGTGGAGACCAGAACAAGAGCAGGACCAAAATCAATGCTTTGCTTGCAGGTTTCACAGAATCTGATTAAAAGACGAGTAGGGTTTGGAGTAGGGCATTTTCTGGACAGAGCTATCCTCTGGTAGACACAAATTCTTCTTCCATGTCTCTTCAAGTATGATCCCATTTCATCCTAGGGGCTGAGAAAGGGTGCTAGAAACCCATATATGAGGGGTACATGTCCTTCCTTTGGCTTCGTCCACCAGCCAAGCAGGGCTGAGGCCAAACCCAGGGCCAGAGGGATGGCCACTGGCCAGATCAGGAAGACTCGAACAAAGCCCTACCCAACAAATTCTTAACTCGCTCCTGTAGTTTCTGAAGAACAGCCAGTATTGGATATTTAGAAAGAGTACTACAGAAGAGCTTATTAAAGTCATCCTTCTTATTTTTTCGTATTTCTGTCAGTCAGGTCCTCAGGAATTCCCTGAGCTAGAGGAAGCATGTTTTACACAAAGATAATGTCCCCATGAAACACCCCTGTCCTTCCTTGCCCTTCAAACCTATACCCATATCCAAACTTAATTTGTATTTCTCTGCTTCTTTCCTCTCTAATTCTGCATTTGTTCTGCTTTAGCCTCCAAAGTTATCCTCAACAACACAGGAAAGATGGATGCCTGGTCTCAGATAGGCATCCTGAAACCACAATAAACTGTAGCACCAGATCACAATGACATTAAATATAAATAAACCCAGGCTCTGAATTGAAATAGGCCCAAGACTGAGAGGAAAATTTAAGTTTATAATTTCAAATGTCCTTTTTTATGTTCACTGAGGTTATGATTTTTAATGCAAACAGATGTCAATAGAATTTTCCCCACAAAAAATTTCAAAAAACTTACTTAGTAAAAACCAAAAAAATCTTCTGATTTCCTTTAGTCTTGTTCTCTAAAATAACTAAACAATTCACACTAATAGTAAAAAAACAAAAAACAAAAAGCAAAAAACCAAAACCAAACAAACAAAACCCCAAAAACCCAACAAAAACCCAAAAAAACAGCCTGTCAATTGTACTCCCAAATAATTAAGATTTGCTAGGCTTTCTACAAAATGTATTTCAGCCTTTTTGCCATGGTGATGAGGAGCAACAAATCTTGAGGTGAAAGATGCACTTTGAGGAAGCAGAGTCCTTGGGAGAAGTCGCTGATGTAGGTTGCAGCATGCTTTGGGCATTTTCATCACATGAACCCTAGTATTTATGCATGTCTTTTGTATGGCAAATCCAGCTTAAATGGCCTAAAGTGTGAGTCGGATGCATGAGGTTCCTCTAAATTTCCAGGTCTATTTACAATGCAAGGCAAATTAAACGTTAAGATGGACTATTCTGGGATAATCACTAAAACTAAAACTAAAAAAAAAAAAGGTCTTTCATGTCTGATTAAAAGAATAAACCATTAATTAACAATAGACAACTGGGAGGTTTGTCATGTATTATAGTGAATGCATATTTTTCTATGGAAGACACTTGAATTTCTAAGAAAACAACAAGAAGACAGTGCTCATGCAAGATTTACTTCTGTTCGCTATCTGACACAAATCCGATGTTACACTTTTGCCTCTTAGTAATGTCACAATTAGCAGACATATGAACAGTCAGAGAAAGGCCATCCTACAAAGGTGAAAGAAAAAGATATAACCTGCATAATGTCTTCTCTGGAGACTTTATAGCAATTTAGTAGCCTAAACAATCAGGAGTGATATAGAGCAGAAATGACTAAATCAAAGTTATCCTGACTTTGAAAAGAATTTATAGTTTAGAGTTTGAATTGTATAATTGGGTATTGTTGGAACCTCGCAAGTAAAGTTTTTATCTTCTTATTGAAAACTCTAGGGAAAGTGCATTATTGAAAGAAACCAATGATTTCTACGACCTAATTAAAAATCATAAATATTAAAGAAATGGAACTGACAAGTTTTTATAAAAGAACTGAACAAATAGCAAAAATAATGTAACAGTACAAAGAATTGCTGTTGAGCTAATCTCACATTAAAAACCTGTCAGGAACATGATAACTGACCCAGATTTGCATAAACTATTTTAACATGCAAATACATTGTGCATATGTTACTTTAAATGGAAGTCTCAACATTTTTCTGTTTTTTAAAACTTCTTTATTTTTACAGAAAGCACTTTACTTCTGTCTCCCACTTCTTTAATGTTATGCTTTATCTGATTTCCCAGGCATCTTCTTTGGTGCTTTACTCCAAATGAAAAGAAAGCCAGCCAACCAAAAATGTTATTTTCATGTTTCCATCTGCTTAAAAAAATATTTGCATGATACAGTGTTTTAGGTTACATAAGAGCTCATCTGTGTGCCTCTAAGGCTGAGAGCAGAGGGGCTCAGGTGTGGGACCGGGGGAGTCCCTGGCAGGTCTAGGTGAGTGTTTATGTGTGCCTGTGTGCGCACAAGAATCCATACCAGCAAGCAGAGTGGGACTTCTTATGCCCAGAGCCAACAGAGCTCAGGAGATTTGGGTCTAGGATCCAGGAACAGGACGGAGTCAGAAAGTCCAGCTGCTAGGGAGATCCTCCTCGTACATATGCATATAAATATATTTTTACCAGTGTTTAGACAGAGAGGAGACCAGAATTAAACCGTTGCTTATATCTGTGCTCATGCAAGCCTTGCTAGTAGTTGAATCTGGAGATGTGGATCTGCAGCAGCCTCACCTCTCTCATGCCTTGGATTGAGGCATGATTTATCTTCCTTGAAGATGATGATTCTTCTCCCTCCCTCTTTGGTCAAATATGGTTTAAAAGCAAACTGCTGGTGACGATGTGTGATATTTACATTAGCAGATATCTTCCATTTTTCCTTCTCTACCCACAGTCATATTGTATCAAAAGTACAAACAAAATATAGGAACTAGATGTTAAAAAGGCACAGCAGTTTTGTCCTGCTTTACATACTTCTCTTTTGTATGAATGTTATTTTTTTCTAGATTCCTGGTTGAGGCAGTGGTCTCATGTGTGTTTGTTTAAATAAAGTGTGTTTCACTGGGCCTTAATTTACATTTTTGCTGCAACGGGTTTGCCACAGAAAAAGTGATGAAAGCCTTTGCTATCTTATCTGCCCAAGGTACAGTTAGCTCTTTGTCTCAAATGAAATTATGACTCTTCTTCTGGTATAGTGTTCTTCACAGAAACAGTGGTGACCTTTGTACAGAAATTCTGACTAGAGGCTGCTTATCTACTGTTCTACAACTTGCACAATGCCTGATCCATAACCATATTTCCACCACTCCTAGTTTTGAAGTTAAAAAGTTTTGTTCATAAAAAGTTCTATTTGAAAAGTAAAAACATCAGAATCAATGCTACCGTTGATCACTTCACTATCCACAGCTTCCATGTGATGATGAAACACTTCTGTATTCAGGTTTTCAAATCATGTGTGTGCTAAAAGGTAAGAAGTCTTTGTGAGAGTTTTAGCTCTGGTATTGGCACACCTGAGGATGTGACTTGTGCAGTGGCCACTGCTCTTCTTGGTGCTCTTCATGTTACAAAGAGAAAGCAGACAAATGGAGAAGTATTAATTAAAATGCAACATTCAGTGAGGTAAAGTGAATATTTTTAGTTGGGCTAAGTTGTGATCACAAAAATAACTAGGTTGGAAAAGACCTTTGAGATCATCAAGTCCAACCAATAACACCATCTTGTCAACTAAAGCATGGCACTGAGTGCCATATCCAGTCTTATTTTAAATGTCTCCATGGTCAGGGACTCCACCACCCCCCTGGGCAGCCCATTCCAGTGCCCAACCACTCTTACTGTGAAGAATTTTTTCCTAATCTCCAGCCTAACCCTGCCCTCTGTGCAGCTTAAGTCTGTGTCCTCTTGTCCTGTCACTGGTTACCTGGGAGAAGAGACCAACCCTCACCTGGGGCTACATCCTCCTTTTAGGTAGTTGTAGAGAGTGATAAGGTCTCCCCCGAGCTTCCTTTTCTCTAGGCTAAGCAACCCCATCTCCCTCAGCCATTCTTCATAGAGCCTGTGTTCCAGACCCTTCACCAGCCTTGTTGCCCTTCCCTGGATGTGACTGATCATCTCAGCATCCTTCCTAAACTGAGAACCCCAGAACTGGACACCAAGTGGTATTGATCTATTTGGTGTTTGTTTAACCTGCCTGTGAATAAAGAACTATACTATTGCGTTATTTGTGCAAGTAATCCAACAGTTTGGTTGTGTGACCATCTTTGCAGACCTTTCCAATACTTTCTAAATCACACTATCTAGTGCTGAAGAATAAGCAACAGATTGTTCCACGTGCCCAAAATTGAAACGATTAGGACTGAAAAGCCAGGTAATTTTGTTTCTTTCGGGACATTAAAAATTTCAAAACAGATGTCATGGAAAGAGGAAAATAAACATTCTGAAAAGACTTGCAAGATCCAAGTTTTCAAAATAAAGTAGAAGGTGCCTATGTGTATTCTGAAAGGTTTATAAGAACTATGGACTTTCAGAAAATTTTAATCTGCAGATGGATGGAATACAAGAGACTTCATTGGTGTCTCAAATTAAACATACATGTTGGAGTCTAAAAAATTTCCCTTGCCTTTGATAACTGGAGAAACTTGTAAATAATGCAGTTCGTTATTTCAAGTAGTATGCAGCAATGTCAGAAAACAGGAAACAAATGAACTTGGTAGAACTATCTCAAAAGTATCCCCAAACTATAAGCTTTTTTCCTATTGTTTCACTGCATTTTTTAAAGTATCTTTCAACCCAAGAGACAAAAATCCAAGTTGAAAAATTGAATCAATGCACAGTATAGTGAACTTTAGAGTTCAGTCATACTGGTAGTCATGACTTTCTTTAATTTGCAAGAAGATGTCTCAGAAATAAACTTTCACTACTACTTATCCTCTAGTAAATAAATAAAAAAAATTACTAAACTATTTTTCAAAAGACCTGTTGTGGTTCCTTACAATCATTTCCGTTCTGAAAGCACTAGAAGTTCTAAATCTTTTTCCAAATAGTCTCAGGCATGTTCTGACCCCAGCACTGTTGGTTCAGCATTCAGGAATAGTATTTGATAGTTTGTCTGAATTGAGAGATCCATCAAGACTCTTGTAATAAAAGAATATAACCTTGCCAGAGGCTCAATCATTAATGTCCAGACAGATTTTGGGTGGTTTGTATTACTGGTTGGCAAACTTTTGATATTACGCTGAGAAAAGTAAGCAGAGAGTATATCCTTTAGAAATATTTCACTCTGTCAGCACAGATACTTTATAATTAATGCTGCATCACTTTCCAGGAGGCCAGCAAGCAACATGGAAAACTAGCATGCTAATCTATGAATACCAGAGTAAATGTAATTGCAGAAATCAATATATTATGTGTTTCTATGATTCTTCATCCATGTTTATGAATAAGGAGATGCGAGAAAAATGTTTCCCAAATATTGAAAAATCTTGCTCCAGATCAAATCAGTTCAGATCAACCATCTAATTTTGATTTCTCATGTAAGCTTTTTTTTATTAATGAATTATTAGTCATAACCTCAAATTCTGCTATTCCATATGAGATACTAAATGAAATCTCAGTTGTATTAGTAATAAATAGGGATAGTTACACTGTAGTCATTGGATTACTTCAAACTGCTCACTGTCTAGAGTACAGAAAATGAGGCAATAATTTTTCAGTAGTAGTGATTTCAAAAAAGGTGTTTAGCCATCAAAAATATTTCAGAAAGTGTCTCTTCATGAAATCAAGAAAAACTTAGAATAGAAGGAAACATATTACATGAAGAAAATGTATTCATACTGCTGAGAACACATTTTAAGCCGTGTTATATTGAGGACATTTAAGTATGGACTAGATCTGGTGACTGGCATTTGGATTCAATATAACTTAAATTCCACTGCATCCTGTGAAGAGAGAACTTCTACAACAATAAGTATTGTCTTATTTTACTCTTTCTGAAACAAGAAGAAACCAGAGGGATCACTCCTCTACTACTTTCAAGGGCAAACAGCCATGTTCTCTTTCTTGCTGAGTATAATTTGGGATTTACAAAATATAAAGACTGCTGCACTAAACCAGATCATCTCCCCATTATTCTACTCCCTACAGAGGATATTAGGGAGAGAAGCATCAGCCTTACTCATCCCCAGAAACTCTCAGAACAAAGTGTGCTGAACAAAGCGCTGCACTGAAAGAGGTAGTGAAGAATAATTACAGATTCATACACCAGCTGGATACTTGTCTATGTAAAATGAATTGTAGAACACTGTATTTGTTCAACTCAGCTCTTATACCCCTGCTACTATCATGAGAAATGTTCAAACAAAAAAAAAAGTTAAACACTGATGGCATTAACTTGAACAGTAGTACTTAAACTGTGTTAAAAGCATGCTAACAATTAGAAAGATATATTTATGCATTGCTAGGTTCAACCATTTTAGAAGAAAGGAATTCTTTTCAGAAAAAAAAAAAATCAAATTACTTTTCTTTGCAAGGTGAAGTTGATTTATGCTTGATCTTCACTCTAAGGCATTTCAGGCAGCATATTAGGATAGCAGCTACCAGTGGATGGTATTCAAAATTGTCAACATCCATTTTCAGGGTTCTGCATTGGGCATTTCAGGAAGAATTATATGAAGACAGAATCACATTCTCAGGAAATAATATACTTTCAGGCAAATTACAAGCAAGCCCCTTGACAGGTTCATTACAAGCCTTTTTGTGCCTTAGATTTATTAAACTCTTTTAACTCATACTGTGAAAATTATATGAGAAAAAGGAAGAAAAAAAATAAGTCTCAGAGAATTCTATTACTGATCTGACAAACAAGTGACTCAGTTTTTAGAAACAGATCTTGATCTGGGTGTCTTGGCCTCCAGTAAAGGAGCTTCTATCTATTTCTTCACAGGAGTTAGAGCTGATTTTTTTTCTTCTGCTAAAGAGATAAAAGACAAAAATGTGTCATGATTTCCGTGTAATGAAAAGTGTTTTAAAAAAAATGGAATTGAAGTAACAGGGCATTGAGAATTCTGGACATGTTACCTGTCAGATCTCCAATATTGCAAAGACTTATAAAAAGTGATGCCTTTTTCTTTTTCTGTTATCTGTTACTGCTGAGTGGCTTATGGTATTCTTATGGTATTCTAGGTTTCTTTTGTAAAGTCCTGGTGCATTATTCAGAACAGTCCAAGTTTAACCCAGGGAAATACAAGCCATTATCTTCAACTAAAACCAAACTGAATTCAGAATCTGTATAAAACAGGTCATCTGAATTATCATATAGTGATACTGTGTTGGAATTTATAAGGGAGGATGTCTATAGTTTCAACATCTCCTTTCTTCTTCTTCTTCTCCTTCCTTGCCCAATAGATCACCAGTGGTTATCAATGAGGTTGTAGAAACTACCCTTGTCTTCCACTGGCACATGCAACACTTATTTTATGAAGTTCATTTTGATCTAAAAACCCAAATAACAGCTACTGTTACAGAAAAGAGCAAAGCATGTATGTCAATTCCTCATGCAGCTTGGTGGGATCTTTGTTTTCAGTAAGACTGTGTAGTTCTATCAGATGTCTGAATTTTCAAAAATGTCATGGCTTAACTGAAGAAAATAATATCTCAGTTATTTGAAATATTTTTTTATGTTTTTTATATCATTGGGTTGTTTTGGGGGAAGTTGCATTCACAAACACATGCATGTATATGTATATGTATATGTATATGTATATGTATATGTATATGTATATGTATATGTATATGTATATGTATATGTATATGTATATGTATATACATATGAAGTGAGCAGGGTGGGGTGTCTTACTGGTACTCCATAATTTGTTTTGTGTCACTAAATATTTTTGCAGGCAGATATTATATGCTTAATCTAAACTATTGGAAGGGAACATTTATAGTATAGCTGGAGGAAGGATTTTCAATGATATCTGCATAAATGAATCTTACAGGAAACAAATATGATTACAAATGCATAGATTGATATCTGGGGTGATATATATTTACATACAGAGTTTTTCATCTTGATTGAGAGGCTAAATGCATAAACCTACTAATAAAAAATAATAATGACAAAGATTCAGAACACAGATCAGTGTACTCTAATACAACTTAAAGCATAGAAAAGTAACTAAAACCCTGGACTTCTTAGTGCTTGAGAAAAGGGGATTTATCATCTATTTTCCATATGATTAGCACAGAGCACTAATATGTTTGGGTTTTTTCTCACTTTTTTCATGCAAGTGGGGAATTAAGTCCTTTTGTGGATGTGGATAATATTTGAAATTTAGACTCTGGAGAATACAGTAACCATATACCTCTATATTCCTAGTTTAAATCATTAACTTCAATGAATTGATTTCTGATTATTATTTGATCTGTGGTAATCCTAAAATATCCTTATCAGGACTTTAGGAATGAAGTTTCCAGTGTGCTAGGAAATGCGTACAGGAAAAATTTCTGAGATGGGCAAAAAATTACTTAAGAGCAATACTCATTGTTAAATGAATACCAGAGAATAACATAGAGAGTTTAATGAAGTAAATACACAAGTTAAGTGGGTGGGTTATTAGACAAATGCTTTTTAAATCAATGGAGCATTTACTACTGTGTTTTGCAGGTGTGACATGAAATGAAGTTTAAGGCAGAACTGGCAGTGTTGTTGCTTTGCCCTATGTATTTTGCACTCTTGAAGATCAGTAGTACCAGTGAGAAACATTTGAAGATACTCGATACATTAGTAGTAAGGGCAAGTGGCATTTCACAGACCCTTTTTTTTTCCAAAAAATATCCTGAATATGCATTTCAAGAAATGCCACAGAAAGTTTATATGTAAATACAAGGCTGCAATATTCGAAGGATTTTAGATTTTAATCCAGGTGTTAGTACAAGTCCAAAAAGAGACAACAATATGTGTTCTCATTCACATGTAACTCAAGTGCTAAGTGTATTTGCATAATCCATAGAAATAAATTATTAATTTTTACACATAAGATCCTTTTTGCTCTTACCCAAAGTCTGCTATATTCATCTAGTAGTCTTCAAGGTAAATATTCTTCTTTACCAAAAAAAATGCACGTGTACTGGTTTAATATATTATTGCTTGTTGATAAGATGCTTGATTTTGTAAAGGTGCTTTTGTGAACTTTTGAATCTGCTGACACAATCCAGAAAGATCAAGTCAATACTGCCCCCTGCATCCTCTCACATTGATTATAAAGGACATAAAATGAGGTAAATTGCTATGGTAGTACTTTATCATGAGACTGAAGTGTTATCATCTTCAGAAAGAAGTACAGATAGAAAGAAAATAGGGACACACCTTTTTTAAAGGTTGAATTCGCATGAGAATATCTCCAAAAATAAATACTGCAAAACTTCCAAGAATTTGACTCTCACAGATATGTGGTGCAGCCCAATTCATGTCCATCATCTCCTTACATCGAAGCATAGGAATTAAAGAGAGGAGAAATCATATACATGATTCTTAGTGGTTTTCTTGGAAAACCTCAGCTCTTCTGCATATTCTCAGCTTTCCCATAAGATAGATAAAGATTGAATAAACAACCAGATAAACTAAATAGAATGTTTTGCTTTCTCCTTAACAATTTCTGTATTTTTATGAGATATCAGAGTATTTGCAAAATTCAAGGGTTTGAGCTGCTGTCAGGATATCTTAAATTTACTATTTGAATAGTACAGAAAGAAATTTATAAGGAATATATTTCTAGTTCCTTCAGGGAAAAATTTCCTAAAAAGTCTGATGCATTATTAGCTGAACTACGCCTACTAAAATTCTTACTGTGTGATTTATATTTAAAAATAAAATGCAGGCTTTCTGGCATACATCTTATTTCTGACAGTGTTCTCTTTTCTTTCTAAAGCAATGATAATCGAATTTTATTAACTATATTTTCCACAAAACTCTAAATCTCGTTTTCCTTATGTGTTGGATTTCTGCACATGACTGTATTAATTTAAATTTAAGCAGTTCTGTATTTATTTATTCATGCATATGCTTTCAAAAAATAAAGATAAATTATGCTCTTCAATGACTTACAAATGCAGCATCCAGATCTGTGTCTCTGGCAGGACTGCTCTTAGAAAAAGAGAAGCAAAACTATAGTTAAATCAGATAAATTCATCTTGGCACAACACTGTGCAAGTTCATAAACCTAGGTGACTATGATCTGTAAGCAGTCAATTTCTCTTGACATTGAGAAAAACCACAAGAAGAAAAGTACAAACAAACAAACAAACAAAAAAAAAAAAAAAAAAGGCCAACATAACTATAGCATTGACTGTCTTATTTTCAGGGTTATAGCAAGATCAAGATTTAAATTCCTATTCTGAACCTGTGGGTCACAAATCATAAGGGAGGGCTCACAGTTAGAGGCTGAGGCTCTCCTTATCCCTACAACTGCCTGCAGAAGAAAATACAGAGTTGCTGCTTTGATTGCACACCTCAAAGAGGAAAGGGAAAAGCATGCAGGAGTGAAAAGAAGCTGTGCTGACAAAGCGGTGAAAAGGTGGTGAGAAGAAACTCCAGACTCCAGAAAGAAGTCTTTTTTTAGTGATCATATTTAAACACAAAGGCTGACTTGTTTCACAAGCAGTAGAGGGGAAGGTGGGTCAGGCAGCTGAAAATAAAATTGTTGTCCCTGAGAGAGCTCCCAAGTGCTGTGCTGCCCAGGGATGCTGCATCCTGTCATCATCTCAGGATGACTTCACAGCTGCCCTTCAGCCATGCTTTGGTTGTCCTCTGGAAGTTCATCTGTCTGCACGGGTCGGTGTTCCCCCAGCCCCAGTCATACTGGGGGAGGGCAAGGTGCTAAAGCAGGGTGTGGGGCTCCATGCAGGTTTGGTTCATGCACACAGCATATGTTCTCGTGCATGAATTGTTTCTTTACCATACCTACTCCTTCAGTCAGTTTCAGTCAGCAGGAAAGGAAAGCAACTAAGAGAGCAAGAGAACCATAAAATCTGAATGAGGCCCGAGGAAAGCAAAGCAATCCACAGTTGTAATTGTCAGCTGTTCTCTCGGTCTGGAAGGGATCTTACTGTTTTCTTAACCTACTTTGAAGGATCAGGCTTTGCAACTTTGGAAACAGGAGAATTGCTATCACAGAGCATCATAATGAGTTCACTGTCCTCCATTAACTACTTTAAGTGACTTACTGTAGCTGTAGTTAGTTAATAATGCTTTTCATTAATCTGACCTGTTTCCACCTAAATCTGGAAAACTTCCATGTGCAAAACTTTACAATGGCTTATCCTATTGTCTACGTTTTCATTTGCTTTTAGGTTGCTATTTTTAAAAGAAAATGCTACTTATGAGAGTAGAGATAAATTAAATTTCCAAAGTCAGACGTTGAAGTATATTCAATTCTTTTTCCAGTCATGTCTCCTTAGTGATAAGGTAGAGAGCTCAGAATCATTATTAAATAGAAACATAGATGTAAATGAATTGGTGTATCACAAGATAAAGAGTAAAAAATATTATATAACACAGAGAGATCATGTTTAAAGTTCAGATTTAAATTTATGTTCACATATTTAGACTTGCCCATGGGCAAGATTTTCATGTTATAACTTGAAAAAAAATTAGGATCTAAGTACCGCATGTCTGCTAAAAAACCCATTTATTGCAGAAACAGAATGTTCCTCAGAACAGTCATGCTGCTTACTTCTTATTAAACATACATATTAAGGAAGATGTTTTAACACTGTTATCTGTGAGCTTCAGAAAGTTGTTCTGAGTTATCTGGCAATATTCTTCACTTTTAAGTTCTGTGAAGAACAAGATTTGACATAAAACACCATGCAGCATGTGTTGTCAAACTGAGCTTTCTCAGGCAATTATTTTCTGAAACTAACAGGTTGAATGTTGAGGATTGTTTTAATGATGCTCACTGCTGTCAAGAAGTACGATAATAAATTTCCAAATTTAGCATTTCAATTAGAATTGACTGCCAAAATTCCCCATGATCTAGTCCAATGTGCCTTTCTTTCTGCATGATTTTGCTTCATTCTTATTTTTGGGTTTCTCCAATGATGAGTTCTGCCATTCAAAACTGGCTAGAAGCAGTAGGTGAAATTCAAAACTCACTTTAAAATTAATAAAACAATTTTGGACCTTATTATTTTAAAAACTCAGCATAAAGTATAATTAGAACTGAAAAGTGTTGTGTTATTTGATTGTCAAAATTTGTTCAAATATTTCTTTTTCTTTTTCCCATTCAGGATACCTCTGCCACCTCACAGATATTTTATCGTCTCAAGTTTTTTAAATTTTTTCTAAGAACATTTTAGAATAAAGGTCATTCTATCATTCAAAATGCTTTGCAAATAAGCTATTTCTAGTATTTGTCATTTCAGGTGATAGAATTGATTTTTAGACAAATCTTTCTTTTGAAAAAGGGTAGTAACCTGGCATATTTCATGGTGTGCTCCAACGGAGGCTAATATTTAGATAAAAAAGAGGCTTTGTCTGCTCCTTTTTGCATCTGCTTTTAAAAGTTCTGGTATGGTAATGACTATGATTAACAGTAATAATAATTTATTTCTTCTTGTATTAGGAATCTCTTTTGCTGTTGTGCAATAGCTCAAAAAGCATCACTTTAATGTTCTGTCCAGTTCCCAAAAGAAAAATATTAAACCTTTAGTTAGTACTTAATCAGTGATAATACCACAGATTTGAGTACCAGATATAACCTATTGGGGCTTTAGAAGGGAGGTAGTGTTGCTATCATGCTGACTATGAAACTAGGAATGTAAACAGAGAAAATGTCTGCATCCTGTGCCACGGTATAAAAACAAAAACCTTGAATTATATACATAGATATAGATATAGATGATATAGATATAGATATAGATATAGATATAGATGATATAGATATAGATATAGATAACGATATAGATAACGATATAGATATAGATGATACAAATATAGATACACATATAGAGATAGACATATATATAGGCAACCAGATAAAGAGTTTATGTACAGTTTATCTGCAGATTTTTTTAATAGATTTAATATTTCTCTCTATGTTAAAGATGGTTTGAGCTAGAAAATCTAGAAGCAATCATATTAGGAAAACAGTCTAGAAGCATTGCACAGAGAATAACAGTCGATAATGTACTGCATTATTTCTTTTCTGTTCTTTCGTGACTTAGGTTTTGCTCACTATTTTCATGGTTACCCATGTGGTAATAATGAGTACAGGAAGATCATTAAAGTTTTTATATAATATTCTGATTAAAAAATAGATTTCCATAATACATAGGAAGCTGACACTAGACTGAAAGCTACAGTTACTTAGGGAAGTGAGACACTCCTTCACTTTCAAATTATTCACCCAAATATAGGCTTTCATTTCATATATTAGGCACTAGTGTTCTTTCTTAAGGAAGGGGGGAAAATGTTGGAGAAACCACCAAGAAATGTGTGAAACAAGTGGTCAAAACATTGCTTTGATATAAGAGCAATATGAAAAGCCCTTCTAATGTTCACTCAACATAGGTAAAAAAAAAAAATAGAAAACAGTAAGATATCTTTTGTAAATTTCTTAATTTTCAATGTTTGATTTGATAAAGTTTCTTCATATGTATTCAGCATGTTTCAATGAAAAAATATGTCTGATAAGTTCATGGAGGCAATAACTAATGTTGACTGTATATACATGGCACAGTGCTGCAATAATACAACCTCTTAAAGAGTACAATACCTCCCCTAATTTGTAATCCTTGATGCCTCTTTACCCTGAAGAGCCATAGCTAGATAAGAAAGAACATTAATTTTAAACAGTTACAGTAGATATATTTGCCCTATTAGAAACCATCTTCAGGATTGTTATGAAGTTATATCTACAACAAGGGCCACTGTATATTTTTAGAGAAGATATCCGATTGAAATAGAGATGATACTTTTAAGATAAGAATCTCTTTTATTAATGAAACATATTTTTGATGTAGGAGTGTACATTCCATTTAGATTTTTTTAAGATAAAAATAATCATATACAGAGATAGCTCTTATAATGATAGAATTTGATGCCCAGAGGTATCAAGTGCAGATTTTGTATTTCTTTTGTAATTCAGATTACTGACATTATCAGGAATGGGTGTTGTAGATTTAGAAGTTATAGAAGAGTAAATACTGATTTAAGAGTTACAAGAAAGATCTTGCAATGGATCAGAGTATAGAAAAATAAAGTTCCGTTTAAAGCATTCATTTCCTTCAAATAGATTTCTTCTCAGCAGAAAAGTGATTGCTGCCATTAAAAAATGAAAGGTTTCTCTACATCTCTTTTTTACAAAGCAGACATTAATGAATGTATTTGATGGTGTACTTGAGGTCTATTAAAAAATATGCGAATTCTTTAAGGTATTGTATGATTGCTGTGTACTCTTGGTACACAGATAGCATACAAACGAGAAAAAGAAATGTCTTTTCTGTAGGGTATATCCCAAAGAAAACAAATTTTAAATCACTAATATAAAGGATGAAAATTGCCTTAAAATCTGGAAAAGTGATTTTGCAGATCAAACGATTGCCTGTATCAGTACCATGTCATATGTTGATTTTGGTCTGCCAGAATACGTTTTAACTAACAAGAGGTAAAAAATCTAACTTACTTAAGTGAATATATTTGAAGTCTATAATGTCTATTCACTATCTTGCTTTAGCTGTTGAATATTATAGGCAAAGAAAGGATGCAGCAAACTCAGATAAAATCCTATTAAAATGCAAATGACATGAACTTCTAGATAATGAAGTATTCATTAAGCTTGGAACACTAATGACCATAATACTAAAAAGTATATGGCATATTTTATATACCTCTACTTTGTGTTCAACTTAGATGAATGTATTGACATAATTATAGAGATTTCATATCCTTTTTGCCATAAAACTAATTGAGAGTTTTAGACTCTCATTTTCTTATCTGCATATTTGTTTTATTTTTCAGCTTATACAAACAAAATACTTCCAACCAACATAAAGATTCTCAGATATCAGAAGCCACTTTTGGAGATTTTTGGGAATCCTAAAAAAAGAATTTTTTTTTTTACAGAATCAAATGCAAATAACTCCATTTGCACTAGACACATAGTTTGGCTCTGTATTTGACTCACATTTCAAGTGATCACTGCAGTTACTTTTTTCAAAGAAAAAGGAGGCAACCATCAAGACACTATGAAAACATCATTTGCTCTCTGACAGCTTTTCTGAATTTTGTAATTTCTATGGTCTTTCAGCTGGCTTTGATCCCTAGTTAATCTGAACTCTCCTACCTCTAACCATTTACTCAATAATGAGCTTGTTCTTTACAAAAGAGACTTTTCCTTTCATTTCAGTCCTTTAGTAAAGTGTCAACTAAGGTAGAATTTCTTTGTTAACCTGGCGAATTTTTTTTTCAAATGGAAGTATAAAGCTACTCTCAGGATTGTATATATAGAAACCTGCAAAATTCTTTTCATACAGCACTTTTGATGAATGTCACATGAATCACACCCAAAAGTGAATCAAATCATCATAAACTTAATGGATTTAATTGTGAAATATTTACTAATGAAATTATAACCTTGCGCAGCCATTACTTGTGAGGGCATCGTGAAATGCAAACTAGAAAGGCCAGTCATAGGGGTCTGTCGGGTATGTGAGGCAAGATCAGAGAAAAAACTTTCAGATCATACCTGTTGTGGGATCATCTTGAGGCAGAGGAGGACCTGTCAAGAACAAATGCAAGAGAGCAGCATTAGAGTTTAGTTTAACAAATGACTTTTTTAACAAGCAACTTGGGAGCTAGCATTAGTTGGAGCTGCCAATTTTTTTAAATTTTGTTGAATTACTTTTGGCAGAGTCCTACATTTCTCTGAGCAGTCGTATTTAAAAAAACAACCAAAACAACAATTTTGAAGCATTTAGATTGGCTATGTCATACTGATTTTCATAAGTCATTAAAACTACTTTGAAATAATTTGTGACTACTTTCTTCTTTTATTGGACATAATTTGTTATTGTAACAATTAGAGGAATAAAAAGATACTTCACTATACCCTGCTTGGGATGATTCATAGATATAACATATTGCTACTGTCAATACTACATAGAATCATAGAACAGTTTGCCTTAGAAGGGACCTTAAAATCATCTGTTCCCAACCTTCCTGCTATGGGTAGGGACACCTTCCACTAGACCAAGTAGTTCAAAGATGCCTCCAGCCTGGCCTTGAACACTTCCAGGGACAGGGTATCCACAATATCTCTGGGCAACCTGTTGCAGGAACTCAGCACCCTCACAATAAAGAATTACATCTTAATATCTAATCTAAATAGAAAAATGGAATTGGGGACATTAACTTGCTTAGAAGGTAGGAATGGTAGTTTTTTTTTAATAAACGGGAGAAGTGCTTGGCCAAAACTGCCCTTTAAAAATACTTTTATTTCATTTAATTAACTTGATGCTCAGAATACTAAGAGAGTAACAGTGAAATAAAAACTCCAAATGATTAAAGAATTTTGAATATATTTTATGTGGCCAGTAAGCACAACCTTAAAAATATTAAATAAATATTAAGACAACAAATATGGATGTAAACACTTGCTAGCCAGTGTTATCTCTGCAGACAACTGAATCCATATATCAAACAGTATCAATTTTTCTAGTAACCTGCTTCCTTATCTAAGTCATCCTTTGTTGTAACTTAGAGCACAATGATGCAGAATCAGTCTCCTACATCTGGTAAATTGATCTTTTTTTAACTGAATTAATGGGTTTTTTCTGCCAAATAATCTAGCTCTTGTTAACTAAAAATTATTTTCCTTGCTTTATCATTAAATGCTTAACCTATTCAGGTTTTATGTTCATAAGTTCTACATGAAAAGTATTCAGACTTAAAAGCAGATCTAAATCATTGCATTGAAAATTCTATTGTTTTGTGAAAAAGATCATTACAGAGTAATAATTAAATAATTCTTGACAAGTAGAAACTAGCTCATTATTTTGAATTATTTACTCTGTTTTGTATCAAATAAACAAAAAGAAAGTTAAATCAATGAATCAAACTTATTTTCCAATGTTAGGGAGCAACCTTTGATTACATCTCCTTTTTTTCCATATACATTTCAACACAGTTGTATAACAAAAAAAAGAAATCCAAACATAACACTTTAAAAGGGTGGGAGTACAGGGGTTTTTGTGTTATTCCAGCATCATGCCTGAAATGAAATCCATTGATGCAGCTATATACTCGTGACTTTACATTTTAAAAATATGATTCTCCAGGTGAAGAATGGAAATGACAAGGAAAGAATAAAATCTGTAAGAAAACTTGTTAATGGCTATGCAAACAGAAAGTCAACTTGGGTATTACTATGTTCTATTGCAAAAAGTCCAGGGAAGTCTGTATAGAGGTTAGGTCTTTGAAACAAGATAATCATCCAGCACCTACTGTGAGCATCTGGCCTTTTCTAGATAGGGGGCATGACTGGAGTTCCTCAGAAATTTGTCTCAGCTACTTATAAATAGAAAAGGTTTCCATCCCCTAATAGGCTACATTATTATGTGCTGTGAGTAGGTACTGAGCTACTGGGGAGACTGAAGGAGATTTGGAAGTTATTTGGTAGAAACCTGAAAGATAAATTGAGTTTAGGACAAAAATAGGGTTGAGAAATTCAGAGAAAAACTCTGAACTTTGTGTTACTGAGAAAACTGGGGCAGGGGCTCTCAGTGAGTCACTTGCTCCATCTGTCAGATTGCTCCTACCTCCAACTTCCATGTCTAATTTAATACCAACGTCTCATATTTAATTGTGTTGATTTGTTTCTGGAAACAGGAGAATCAGAAACCATTTAGACAAGGAGTGGCGAGGGCAGATGTTTATGATGTCAACAGGGATAGCAAAGTATTAATTAGAAAATACTAATCAAGACTAAATCCAGTAAGAGATATTTAATCCTCTGACTACTGTTTTCACAGCTTTCTCTATTAATCTTTACACCAGATGTACAAAAGGCTTAAATGTGAAAGGTGAAATACAGAACTGCAAGGAAAACCACATGAAAAAGACAAGCATTCACTTCATGACCTTTCAGTTCAGAAGTCCCCTAAACCACACAGGACAAAGATGAGCTGTTTGAATGTCTTCAAAATATTCTCAAGGTTTGGAGTGCTGAGATTAAAGCTGGTAAAATGTTTCCCTTATTTCTTTTTTTTGCTATTTCTTTTAAATTGATTTCTGGTTTTTTTTATTTACAGAGCTGATGAACTAGTTAAATAGTCTGCGAATCTTTTAATTAAACGTTCCCTATGTATTGCAAAGTTCAAATACAGCTTTCAAATGTGCTTTTCTTGTCTTTATTATTAATTTAATTTTCAGTGACCCATTTTAATTGTGTGATCGTTTATATGATTTCAGTAGCCATGAAAATATGAATTATTTCTGTGAATCTTAAACATCACTGTCCTGCTATTCTTACTATCACATTCAGATATTGAAAATATAAAAGGGAAAAGAATGCAATTAGGTACTCTCTCAGAAGAAGAGAAGGTTGGCAATTTCTGGTGGCAGCACGTCAAGATGTTCTCATTAAAGTCTACCTGGAATGAGCAGAGAGCAGTGGTTGAGCTTCTGGAAGCTGAGGATTTTTTTGGTTGTGTTTCATCTTGTCCTCTGAGCTTTTCTGACTGGTATTGAACACTTATATAAATAGTTACATAGTTATATAATAAAAAGTAATTCTATCCTTTCAATTCTTCTTACAGGTTTATAGCAATTTTTGGAATCAAATGCTTCAGACTCTTTGATTTGTTGACAAGTTCTAGGTCTATAAATGAAACCTTGCAGCAATTGCACACTTAATATTCATACTTCCAATGATCAGGTTTTCTTATGTGCATATAATTTGATATGTAAATAAAATTACATTATCTGTCTGTGCATATATACACAAAAATAGAGTTTCTATTGCAAGATATATAAATTTTACTTTCACTGCTTTTCATATATTTTTGTGTTTTAGAAGTCCAAATGTATTAAATCACTTCAGTTTTATCTGATATAACATTATTATCACTTGAATTTTTAAGATTCATAACAGAGAGAATGTTCACAGGTGTATGTACCTCACAAGAAGTATGCAGAAATGCAAAAGCTCCTCTCTAACCCAATGATCATCATTGTTCTTTCTGAACGAGATTCACGATTTTTTTTCATTACGTTAAGACTTCGTTAAATCTAACACTATGCGTGAACAGTCAGGGCTAGAAGATAATTTTGTTCTAAATTTCTTCCTGTTCTCTTGAATAGGTTAAGGAAAAATGTATTTTTGAAATATCTGTGGAGTCTTGTTCAAATTATTTTGGTGGGGTGAGTGAGTCAAAGTAAAAACTGAGATGGCTGATAAAATTCTCAATTGACAACTGATGATTTCCATCGTCATTGAGGTGGTTTTTGCTGGATTTTCTTCTCTTTCTGTTCTGTGAATTACCTATATTTCCACTGATTCATAAACAAGAGTGAAAAGTACATTTTTATGTAAAGGTGAATAATGCATATTAATGTGAAATATGATATTTAAAACACCTCATATCTTTCAATATCAAATTCATTTATTCTGTTGTAAGTAGAGATGAAGTGAAGAACTGACATTTCAGTCTTTATGACGTTTGGACTTCTGATTTTAACTCTGACACATAGCTGAAAGCACAAAAAGGATTTGCATTGAGAAATTTGAATTTAACCTTCACCTAAAGTTCTGAGTATTTAGATTTATTGTCCTGGATTTGTGCTTTTTCTAGTTCTGAATGAGACAATATATTAATAACTAACATGTCAGTAAATCTGATGAGCAGATGTCATCACATCTTAGTCACCCTGTAATGAAAAAGTTTAAAAAAAATTACACTTATAATCTTAATCTAATTGCACTTTGTGTAAGTTACCCATCTTTAACTCTTGTCACAGTTTTCTTTCTTGTACATAGGGGTTTTACTTCTGAAAAAAGCCATTACAGTAAATAGACCCAGCTATAGTCCCAGCTATGCAAATATTTGAAACCAAGATGTAGCTTTTATTGGATGGACGCACATGGTCCACTGGAAATGGATTTTCTACTTGAAAAAAGAAATTAATCATAATACTGTGGCTAATTTACAATCACATCTATTCCTATATGCAAACCCCAAAGATATATAAGAATTTCTGCAAAACAGCAGTCTCTTGCTATGTGAAAGCACAAAGGACTATTAAAATAGAAGCCATCAAAAGGACCTTCTTGTATACTTTAGGGTTTTAAACTGGAACTGAAGCTAGAATATGAAATGTTTTACCTCAAAGAGAAGGCATTATTTCATCACAGCATAATAAAACCATACACTTTTTAATGTGTGAAACGCTTAGACTGGGAAGTTCATACAGTGGGAAACGTACTTCAGCATGAAGTGCCTTAGCTAATATTTGTAAAGATGGGCTGAATTCGCACCACATGCTTTGAGACAGCTGTTAGTTCAAAATGATACATCAAGTGACTGAAGTGCCTCTGCTAATGTTGAAAGAATATGAATGTGTCCAAACTTTGTTTTATGCGTATGTGACCATGAATGAAAATATAAATTGATCTTTTGATTTGGTTTCAGATGGTGCCTTTTTTTTTCTCACTGTGAGATCTTTGATATTTCTTCTGGTTCCTGTTCATTCCAAACGAAAGAACTTTTGAAGATAAGATAGTGCTGGAAGGATTCAATTTTCTGGTTTACTTGCTTTTAGGGATAGTGTAGTAAATATTGGTTTGTTGTTTTTGTGGTGTTTATTTTTTTCTTTCTATTGTCAAGCAAGCATCACCTAGAGTTACTCAATTTTAAACAATTAAAAAGGAAGACTGTAGTCAACAGCTTATAGCATTCTCTTGTTTCTATCTAATAGCATTTTACTCTAAAATGTTTCTATTAGCAATTAGCTTGCTTGATATCCCTGCTTCCTTTCTCCTTGTTTATCACCATTGCCATTGCACGATATAGATGTTCTATGAATAAGCTGTCTGCCAGTTGACTCATTACTGTACTCATAAAGTTATTCATGCAATCATCAGTGTGCGTTACTGCAGGGTTTTTTTAGAATAATTAAACAATCAGGGGGTGCTGGCTTCCATTGACTCAGTTTGCAGGTATGTAGCTATTGCTGTATCAGGTCCTGGTGCTATGAGGAGAGTCTCTGTTGGAAACAGCAGGTGTATTTTGTCTCCATAGTGTTTAACTCTATAGGTATAGGTACCTTGGACTTGACAACTAGCAAAAGAATGAGAATATTCACACTGAACATTCACACTGAACAATCTGAACACCATGGATTAACTGATCCATCTCCAGCAGATGAGAAGCGGGAGTTGTGATAAGTTTGCCAATGCTGAACAATTTCACAAGGAAGAAACAAATCATTCTACATTGCAAGGCTATTCAAATGCTCTTTTTTCCAATAATAAGTCTGGCAGTGACGTTGGTACCCATGAAAGTTTGCAGTTATTTATTTTCTCAAGGTTAGAACTGCACATCAGATTTCTCATTTTAAGTATTTTTCAGAGAAACAAATCTGTGCAAAGGTTTTGATGTAATGACTGTCATAGCTGTCTCTAAAAACATAGAGGCAAAAAGAAAAGTTTTCAAGAATGCAGAGCTATTTCACTTGCTCATATGTCTACTTAATGTACTTTAACAAGAAAAACAAATTAGTTTAATGTCCATCAGTTAGGAAACAAATAGTCAGTTCCATGTATTTCAATACTTATGTGGAAGTAGACAGGGATGGGAAGAGGTGGTGTTTTTTAAGAGAGACACTATGATGTCAGTTCTGTTCTCCTTTTGCCATAAACTTTCTACATTATATCCAAGGTATGGCTTTGAAAGCATTGTCTACCTGTCTCTGGGGTTTTGTGAGGATAAATGCATTAGCGTCTGAGTCATCAAGATGCTCTGATGGTAAGACACAAAATAACTGTGAAGATAAAATTAATACGCTTTTTCTTCATTCTTGTACACAAAACTTGTCTTTGTTTCCTACTGAATTAATCTGGTATTAATAAGACCTATCTTTGCTTCTGTACATTGATCTGTGGCTTTTCTTTTCCTCTGCACAATCTCCTTGTAGGACTCCACAACAGCAACATGTCAGGTAAAATATTCCTGACTGTATTCTTATTGAATAATTTATAAAATGTTGGTAATTCTAGCGCTGGGTCAGGCTCTCCATCATGTAGATAATTACACGTGCACAGTGTGCCTGCAACCAGCCAAAAGAAGAAGTGAGTGTTTTAGTGAGGTGTAGGTGCATTGTGAAGGAAAATCACTGTAGAAGTCAGTTCTTAGGTATTTTAAGTTTTCTTTAGTGATAATATTTCTCAAAAATTAAGTCTGGGAAAATACCACCAACTCCACTGTCTTTTCTTTATTGCAAGTTTTTCTTCTTAATGGCATGTGAAAATGGCCTTGATTTAAGACTACTCCTTACAGATTAAGTAGGATTTCTCTTCTTTATTTATGACAGCTGTAACAAGCTAGCAGAGCTTGATGACCCTGTTCCAAAGAGAAGTGCAGATCATAATCTAACAGAATTCTAAAAGAAAAAGAAAAAAAAACCACAAAAAACAAAAAACCAAAAAACTGACAAGACTTTTGTCACACTTGGAAATGAAAAGAACATGCAGACACCTGGTCAAGAGAGAAGCAGAAAAGAGGGGGTCCGATGACCCCGAGCTTTATTATATATGTTTTTAGAAACCACCGTGGATTGGAGCAAGAAATTACCACCCCTCCATCACACTGGTCAAAGGAAAATCCATCAAACGTCTCTGCCTAGGAGAAATGGAATGCAAACAATAAAGCACGGTTAGCAAAACATGGCTATGTTTACAGAAAGTGTGTGAGAAACTCTTACAGAAAATGAAAACACCGAAGAACTGCAAAACTCAGGGCAACATACTTTTGTTGGCCCATGTTTTTGTAACTATTCCATGAAATTGAAAAACAAACACCTTGGAATATATCAGGGAAATGTCTGAATTGCCAACAACATGACTGAGAAAGGAAAAATAGTAGACATGAAAAACTGTAAAGTGTAATTTGACAGGAGCTTGGCCTTGGTAGCAAAGATGTATTTTCTTCTTTCTAGGTTCTAGGATTTTAAATATTCTATTTGTTAAAAAGGAGGTTTATATAAGATATACCAGTTCCTTTCTCTGTGGAAAAACAACATGTGGGGCTCTGAATTTTGGGTAACTGCTTGCTTTAGAAGATAGTGATAGTTACCTCTGAAGCACACTGGTTTCCTTCACCAGCGCTGACTTCAAATATTTACTTTAACTTATATTGTACTGCCCTTGTATGTTTCTTTCAGGTGATTAACATGGTGTTAATTGCTTCAAAAAAAGTTTAAAATAATCCCATTTCTAATGGTAGTACAACATAATGCCCACTTAAGTGCTTTCCTCTGGCAGCTCTACACTCTGCAACACAAGTTCTGTGGTTTTAAACATGTTTTTCTAACCTGGGCACCATGGTACATGAGGCTTTTAAAGGGTCATGTGTTTTACTATGTCATTCCTATACTATGTATTCCTGCTAAGGAACACATATAGTGCAGGTAGCTCAGGGAGAAGCTGCAGTGGAGCTGCAGGCTGAGCTCTGGGTGGGAGCCCCAGGCAAGTGGCCATGAACTGCCAACCCAGGGACCTGTGGCCTCGCCAAGTGACTGGACAATCAAAGACAGGCAGGAGCCAACAGCCTCCAGAATTTCCCAGGCTTAGACTGTAAGAGAATAAAAGCCCAGGAGTTCTTTTGTTTGGGGTCCCTCCTTGGAGTCATTCAGTTTGAGCTGTTATTTTGTTATTGGACCAAGACTAAATCATCTGAAGGATCTGGATGTCTGAGACTCTGCTATTGGAAACCTGGGGTCGAGCCATTATGAAGACTTGGTGTGACTCTGAGTGTGGGGTGTGCAGCTGTGAAGGGGCCTCAGCTCACACCTAGCTCAGGTGGTGTGAGTGTGTCTGCCAGAGTGGCTCCTGGATGGTCAGACAGGGAAGCTTCCCTAACACAAGAACTAAGAAGAACAATTACTGATTTCCTTAGCCAGGAAAATTCTACCTGCCTTGTTGGTAGTAGTTCAATTTCCTCAGAGTACAGATACACTTCTGTGGATTGAGCTTATGATGACTTGGCATTCTAAAAAACAGATGAGAAAAATAAGGTAACATTCTCAGAAATTTAAAGATCCACTCCTTAATGAAAACACAACAAAGAAGTCTATGTCAATGTTGATATCACTCTTACACATCCTTCTAATTCTGTTGCAAATTTACAAAGCATATCCCGTTTCCAAATATGCACGCTACATATCCAGTTATGTCTGATGAAATGAATGGAGTATGGACTTCTCACAGAAATTTTATGTAAGCAGTTACCCTGGGAGCTCTTAGTGTAAAACATAACCTAAATATTAATAAGGACAAATGTTCAGAACTCAGAACAGGTGTTAATGCATTCACCTTGCAGATAAAGCCAGTAGTAACTGCTAAGCTAAATCCTCCTAAACATCTCTGAAACGTTACCTCTTAGCTGTTATGTTTGACTGCTCAAGAAGATGCCAAGAATTTAGTGCCATTTCTGTGACCACTGCTGACTTATCTTGAAAAGAGCAAGAAAATTATATTGGACTACTGCTAAATTGTACTGGAAAATAGTGATGAATTTTATAATATTAATAGTGAAAGAAAAAAAACCCTGGAAATTAATATTAACAGCAGTTAATACTTTAGTGTCAGCGTGATGCAAGGTCTGGGTGTTCCCTACAGGCTGATAGCCACAAGGTGTCCCCTGGGCTCTCACTGCAGGGGCCTTATCAGACAGGGCCTGTCCCAGTGTCCCTAGTGAGGTCATCAATTCAGCTATAGAACTGATGGTATGAAACTGTTAAATCTGCATAATTTTGAAATACTATTGTGCTAAACTTTGAGCTAAAAATCAATCTCTTTGAAGGCCTTTGTTATATTTACAATCTAGACCTAAGTACTCTGAGGATTTTCTAGTCACACAAAAAAATTATATTCTTTGGGGTTGTGTGGTGGTTTAGTTCATGTCTTTTTTTTTTTTTTTGTGAGATAAGAATTAGAAGAAGGGNTCTTAAGTCTCTTCCATATTCGAAAGAAAAAGAGGTTCCTTCTGCTCAAGCGTGGTTTTCCAAACTGCCACTAGCAGACAGACCTGCCCGGAAATCTGCTGCCGTGAAATATATTTCTCTCATGAATTTTGCAGTCTTCCCACAACTGCTATCATGAGCCACGCATGGGGTATTCTTTTTAAGGATAAACAAATTCCAACCTGAAAAGCAACAACTCTTTTAAAGCCTCTCACAGCTCCTAAGTGACCTGGCGTGGCCACACTTCTCTTCTGCAGGCTGCACATGGAATTCTCTTCCCCCCATGTCTCTGACCGAGAAATAAAACAGTTTGTGACATTACAATCTCTTACCACAGCATGCCAGAAGCCTTTTTAAGCTGCGCGCGAAACACACGCTGCCGCCCTCTTTTTCAGTCTCCATCTTGGCTCCATCAAACCACTGACTTACTTTCTCTTTCTCTCTGACCTTGCAGCCTCCATGTCGAAGGGCTGATTTCTTTTCGGGCTTTACGTTGGACAGAAAAGCCTCTTTTCCTTTATGCTGCAAGCCGTTTGATGTTTCTCCAGTTCGATGTCGGCTGCGTTGGTTGCAGAAGCTGTCCCGGCTCCAGATGGTCTCGGCTCTGCAACAGCTACAGTTGTTTCTCAGCTGCTCACGGGCTCCGAGAGGCCTTCTTGCAGCACCCGGGGGCGCCGTGCCTCGGCCCCGAAGAGGGAAGGGAAGAGGGCAGGGGGCTCGGTCCGGCCCGGCCCAGCAGGGCCCAGTGGGCTCCGGCCCCGCCACCCCTCCCGGTGAAGGACCGGAAACCAGAAGAAGCACAAATTCCCCGCGCCAGTGCCTTTTATATGCAAGATTGCGAGAAGCGATTGGTCCAAAACCCTGTCCATCAACTCAGTCTCTTCAAACCACCACAGGTTGAAATAAAGGCACTGAGTACATAGTCAAATTATGTTATTTAATGGTTAAAAAACCTCTGGGGTTTTTTTTCCCTTGCATATTTCCAGGAAAATAGGAAAATCTTTCCTTACTGACAGATGTAGTTTTTCATAAACACTGATGTATTTACGAGGTGATTACAACTGGGAGAACCAGCTATTGATCTATCCTATGATCTTATTGTCTATGTCAACAGGAGGTAAGTTTCCACAACTAACTCTCACTTTCAGGGTCTTCAGAATCTGGAAAAGCACACTGCATAAGGAGTGGAGCAGAGAAAGAAGAGTAGGGAAGAAAAGGGGGAGAAAGGAAGGGGAAGCTAAACCGTGTTGGTTTTTTTCCAAATCATTATATACTGGGGCTTGGCAGTATTACACCATAATTTAATATTAATTAAGTCCTAATTTTTATGAACTTGGTAGTTGTAGAAAACCAAATAGAGCACTGACAAGGCAATATGATGTTAAACTTGAATGCATATGATAAATAATATTCAACAACATGAAATATTAATTGTACATTCTCCTGGAGCTTTTAGCAAGACAAGCACTTTTAAACTTGACTTTCCCATGTAATAAAGGCAGACAGAAAAATCTTGCCCTGATGTCCCTAATTCAACCTGAGCTCCCTACTCAGTTCACGTACTCCTTTTCTGTTCTGCATCCTCTACTCCACTTGAAACCATTCACAAAAACAGAGTAATATTGTACACTGGAGGAAAAAGACCTTTTGGTATTCTTAACAAACTCAGAAATACCCACAGAGTAGGATGACATTTATTTCTAAAAACACACTAAGTGATTGCAGTCAATAAATCATCTGGAAGGTACAAGCAAAATTGCCAGTTTACAGGTGGCTAAGTAGGCTGACATGACAGCAAGGTACAACACGTTGTGCCTTACTGGACTTTGAAGTCACTGAGAATAGTTATTGAAGTAGCTTTTTGAAAGGTCTCCTACAGATGCAACGGAGGACAAAAATCCTCCTGTTTAAACAGCTGCTGGTCATATATGCTTTCTTCTCTGCTTTTAGGCAATGACCAGGGAAAATCTTTAATAGTTCCTCAATGAACACAGTTTTTATCTTGCTGCACCATGAGTGATGGATCCTCATTTAAATTTCATAATCTAGAAGAAAACTAGTGGTGTTTCAGGGGCTGTTTCATCATCTATTTGGACTTGCTTTTATGAACAGCCATAAGAGGTGAGAGGCAGTGGCCTGGGTGAGGCCAGGAAATACAGTTTTCTGATAGCACCATAGGTGAAGCAGAACTTGCTGTTGTAGATTTAGTGCTCAGCCAGTCAGTCATTCCTTCACCCACAGGTGGACACTGCAGTCTGGAGAGTTAGACTTTAAAAACATCTTTGTGACAGCAAAATAGAAGAAGGAGATGGAGGTCCTTTGTAAACAATAATCATCCATACATAACAAATGGAGTGAGAATTAATGCATTGTCTTCTCAGCTTCACTGTGTGAACTGTCTCTTTACAGTCAGAATGTTCAGAAGCTGCAGCCAGCTTATGTGCTCTCTTTTTGCAAGACATTGGTGAAAAGTACTACTATTTCATGAAACTCTTTTTGGCGTTTAGCATGAAATTCAAATTATAAATCTGAGTGTTTTTCTACCAACATTCTAAGAAGTATACATTTCATTTTTCAAGCTTTCACCTTGCTAATATGTCTAGATGCTTACTGACTAGAATTTCAGTTGCTATAACAATATTATCAAGACTGTATAAATCTTTCAACAAAAATATAAGAAGTCCTAGCTGATGTATCATGTTGCAAAGTCCTGAAATTTCCTTCTTGGAAGTAATTCCAACATTGTCCTGATGCACAATAATAGATCTTTATCTTAAAATTCTTCCAGGTTTGCCCTTCAAAGTATATTCTCTTTCTCCATCTCTGCTTCCTATCTTTCACAGAAACTTCTTCCTTTCTTTGGTTAAGGTCTATAGTAAAATCACCAGCAAGGATCCAACATTCTGCCTTTAGTACAGTTTGCCAGTAGTTGTGATAGTAGTTCCTTGTAGCCAATTGTGTAAAAATAGTTAATAACAAAAATGTATTAACAATATGGTTAAAGATTTGAGGACTGTAGTTTTACTTACAGCATTTCCTACTTTGTGCATCCTTTCTTGATAATCCCACTCTTTATTGAAGCAAATAGTCTTATTCAACAAAACTTTCTTCTCTTACAGGCAAGTTCTTTTCATTAAAACCTCAGCAGGAAAATTGAGTGTTATGATTTGGAAGTCTTGCATTGATATGTTGAAGGAATTTTCAAGCAGATATTCTCCCATTTTTCTTCTTTGGGATGAGGTTTGTTGAAATCAGACCAAAGCCGCAGCATCTCTTCCCTTGATAGAAGAAAGAGTTTGTTATGGCAGTCATGACATACAGTGTTTTGTTGTCTCTGAGAGGATAAATTGCAACCATAAGGTATCCAAGAACTGTTTTCAATTTAAAAGAGCTGACTTTGAAGTGGAAAAGCTAAACTTTTATCAGAAAGTAGATTTTTGGAGAAAATATTGTTCAGCTAAAAATTCAAGTTTCCATTAAAAATAAGCCTGGTATGCTTTTCCCATCTGTTTTATTCTCCATTGCTTTTCACTTTAGTACTCCTCTTCTAAGACATATTCCTTCTTATTAAGTTGTACTATTTGATGTCTGTTTGATAGTCCTGTCTTCATCTCTCTTTTCATGTTTTTGGGTTTTACTGTCTTTGCTGGCTTCTTACAGCTAGTGCTGTATTTAAGAGGCATGATGGAGGGGATGAAACAATAGGAAATCTGATTCCCATTTCCTTTAAAATAGTTTTGAAATTTCCATGTAATTGGTCTAATATCCAGTTAGGGTATCTGATGATATAGTGTTGTTGCAAATGCTCTCAGTTCAGTCTGCTGAACTTTCACAAAAGCTCTCCAAGACCTCTACTGAAATCCTTTCATTAACCAGAGGCATAATATGTGCAATGCTTCTTTCTTACCGTCATCTTTCACTTAACAAGTAGTAATTAGGTATATTCTTCCCAGCTTCCCTTAAGAATCTAACAGCCTGTGAGATGTCTGTTCCAGTCTGTGCCTTTTACATCAGTAAAATGTTCATAACTAACATTTCCATTTCTAAAAAAATAAATAATGACAGGTTGTTTCTTTCTCCATTTTCATCCCTGAAATGAGACAGTTTTAGAGTTGTCCCAGCTACTTTGTTGCTTTCTGGCCTGAAATATTCAGTTTTATAGATACCATGTATCAATATTAATATCAGTCAAAGTAACTGAAGTAATGTCTTGGTAAACCTGTGTGCTATTATGCATGCAGAACATATAAAGGACCTATGGTTTGAACACTTAGTATTTAATGTGTTGCCATGGATCTTTTGAAATGTGGAGATAATTTATTACAGAGAATGTAAACACCAAAGCAACTCTGATTACTTTCTTTTCACGCCTGCTTGTCTTTAAGGTCAAGCAGCAAAAGCATACTTTCAAAAGAAAGACTTCCATGACGACAAAAGAGAGTGAGGGAAAGAAGAGATAGTTGATTCTCTTGTGTCCTTTTAACCAAGAGAGATCCTGAGATGCTTTTACTTCATTTGTTTATGTGACAAGAAAACAAAAAAAAATTAAGGGTATTTTTTAACCATTATGCATGATGGGGCCCTGCTCTCCTGGAGATGGCTGAACACCTGCCTACCCATGGGAAGGGGTGAATTAACTCCCCCTTTTGCTCTGCTTGTGTGCATAGCTTTTGTTTTCCCTATGAAACTGTTTTTACATTAACCCATGAATTTTCTACCTTTTACCCTTCCAATCCTCTCCCCACTGGTGGGGGAATGAGGGAGAAACTGTGTGGTGCTTGGCAGCTGGCTGGGGTTAAACCACAACAACAAATCAGACCCCTGGTCAGATTAAACATGCCAGAAATCCAGCTGGGCTGTTGCAAAACCTGTTGGAACCTCCTGATCCCATCCTGGGGCTGTGCAAGGCAAAGAAGATGTCTGCTAGACTTTTGGTGTGGCTCTACTGGGTAGAAATACACTCAACAGAGGGTTATATTGTATCAAGGCAATGAAAAGTAATAAAAGATAAATCACAGCAGATAAATCACAGCATTTGAACAGGTATGTCTCTTGAGCACTCATCATACTTCTAACAGGCACTGGAGATTAGTGGAGCTTTTTTATGCCATAGCTTCAGCATTTTCTATTCTCATTATGCTAGACAAGATCTACACCAAATGTATGCTAATAGAGAGAGCAAGTTTGGAGCTGGGTGGGAGGGAGGAAAGAAAAGGAAAACCTCTATCTTCATACTGAAGCAATCCTATTCAGCAGAACAGTTACAGTGCAACTGCCTAAACTGCTACTGTAAACACTGTATTTTACCAAAAGAACATCAGTAAATTAATCTTTAATATAGTATAAGATACCTAAACCTGTATGTATACATATAACCATATAAAAGTAATTTCAACAGATGTTTAAATGGATCCATATAATTCTATGATGATTGAAGTAAATCATAAGAAGGTTGGCAAAACTTCATTCAACAAAGAGTGTGCTTACTGCAAAGAGAGGAATATAACTGTAACACACTTGTGTGTGTTTTTTCATAACTAGGACACAGAATATTCTTGAATTTTGGTCCAAGTGTTTTCTGTCAAGTATTTCAATCCTTGAATTCCTGTGGAGATAGATATTTAGATGCATATACAAGTAGTGTATGAAAGCACAAAGTTTCTTACTTCAACTGATAGGACTAGTGGAAACATGTAGAACTTGGGTGGTATCTGGATAAAAATATCAATATCATATCCAAAAATATTTTATCTATTTAGATATTCAGCCTATGGATACTGGTCTTTAATATACTACATATTGCATCCAGACTTCAATTTCTGAACTTTGGTGTTGCACTGTACTTTGTGTACACTGTCTCAAAATCCAGACCACCATTTCCTCACCAAATCATTTTAATGCAACACACTGCTTGTGACTGCAAGAGATAGGCTAAAGAAGGGAAATCTACCAAATACACTGCAGTTTTCTTCCCTCTCTAATATACGTCTGTGTATATGCTGAGTCAAGAACACACTTTTTTTCATCTCTTATCTCAGTGAAGATAAGCTATACATCAGTTAAGGAAGGAAAAAAAAAAATCCCTTGCTGAAGTGCTGAACTTGCTTTTAATTTAAGTTGAACCACTTCCCTGGCTGCCACAAACATAGAAAAGGTCTTTTAAATTAGAGCAGGTTTTGTAATACATGCACTAGCTGTTCCTTCTTGCAGGTTTTCATCATCTCTGGCACTGTGATTTCTTGGTCATAAATGTGTCTTGCTAACCAAGATGCTGCAGGAAATTGTGGAAAGATTGAAGATACCGTTGGTTGCAACATGTAAAAGTATGTGTTAAGTAGTAATTCATTAAAGGAAAATGATATTAAGAACAAAGCAAAAATTAATTTTTTTTAATTATGGGGTTTTCTTCTTACTGGAAAATAATGTAAAACAAAAGCCAGTCAAGCTCCCTACTCTTTAAGAGCAATTGGGCAACTTAAAACTAGTTTCTCTAAGAAATTATAATAAATAGTCATATAAGTATAATATACCTGATATAAAATTTTCAGATTTCTATAGTTTTATAAAGCCATTACTATATCTAGCAGTGGACAGGTATAGGACCAGAATCAAGAAGTTTCCAATAGGAAGACATGTCATTTAAAGAAGTACTTGTGTAAGACCACTGAATCAAAATTCCTGATAAATCAGAATAGCCGCAAGGGATGGTTTTTGTACCAAATTTTTACCATGGTTTTTACCAAAATTATTTTAAAGATGTTAAGTAAGCATCACCAAATAGATTAATAAGTTCCAGCTGGTATTGCTGCTCTGGGATGCGATTTGCCTAACTGTAGGCTATTTGTTGAGTATTAATTAAATTAACTAAAAACTTGCTCTAAGTTTAAGGCCCTAGTAAGAACTGAATTCATTTATTTATTGCATTAACTGCCTGCAGGCAGACAATTATTTCCATGTCATCATAGTTTATTTCATCCTGTTATTTTGTGCACTCAGAAACACTCTGCTGAATATTAAATATATGAATATAGTCCCATCTACGTCATTTAGCAAATTGTTTCACTCAGCTCTGTGGCTGTCAATGCATACCAACATGTCTGAGAAAGAATTCAAATCCAAATTACTTATTTTGAGATATTCAATGCAGTATGTGATTTATACCAGAAAACAGTGTTAAGAAAGGGAAAGGTCCATCTGCCTGCAGCTACAGCTACAAGAAGCCTGCAGCCTCGTTTCCCATTTCCCTGTAGGAGAAGTGCCTTTACTTGTGTCTCTGCCTCACCACTTCCATTTTTCTTCAGCTCTCCAAGGCATGTGGCACAAAGGAGCACGGGAGCTGAAATGCTGTTTGGAGGCAGCAAGGAGGAGATTTCTGTGGAAGTGAGGTTACACTAAAACCCATCAGCCAAGTTTTGTGCACATGAAAGAAGAAATAGATATTTTCACACAGATATTTATTTATATAATATCACACAGATATTTATTTACAACCCAGTCTACCAGTGGGCAGGCAGGAAAGAAGATCACACTAGTGGTTACAAAAAGAGCTTTCAAGACCCAGCTGCCAGCAGCAAGGCCATGTTTTCCAACAAAAAAGCCTGAATTAAAGATAGAGCTGCTATCTCTCTCCTATTCTCCATTTTCTAAAGGAAATTTAATTCATGTTTATTTTAGGTAAGTACAATTCCCCCTCACTGAACATTTATATCTCATCTGAGGTCTGTGTTGTTTTTTCTTTAGAAGTGAGTATTCATGGTAGTGGTGTGGAAATGCTAGGGGATTATGTGAAAAGTGAAATGGAGAGAACACCTGAAGCATGGAATCACTTTAGTAAGAAATGGCTGCACCTACAGTAGTACTACAGTTAGGACTGGGAGAAATAATATTCTAGTTACCCCTGTGAACCATACTTTGGACACAATAATGAAATAGACTTCAAGAACATGGACTTATTTCCCATCTGGAAAAAATAAACTGGGAGATGAATCACAGGAATGCACCTGGTGCACTCCCACTTCTATGGGGCTTTTCATCCCCAGGTCTAGGCTGATCTGAGGTAGGTTTTAATTATTTAAAACATGGGCAATGTCAAGTCCTGAGTGCCAGTTGCTCACGTCACAGATGTACATGTATTCCTCCATATTACTTCATAATGTAGACATAGTAAGAGTTGCTTCATGGATATGGTCTCTTCCAGATGGGTAAGATGTCAAGTTTCCATATAATTACTATGATTTACTAACAATGATGAATTATTTTTAAGTTGTATCTGGTTAAATTACAAAATGCATCAAATTAATAGCTTGCTCAGCTCTGTTTTAAGAAAAGGAAAAGCTCTTCTCAGATTGTTTTTAAGTTTGGATTTAGTTCCTCTAATCTGTAAAATTTTTTGCAAATAAAATATGCCTTGTCCAACTTAGCCAATGCTGCTCTATAGAAAAGTATTGGTTTTGTTCAAAGTAAATTATTTTTACCTTCAGACAAGGGATTTTTCTTGTAGAAGGTACTACATGATTAGACGGTTTAAATTCAAAATAATGCTTTAGATTTAGCTATTATTCTAGGTAAAAAAGCTCAAAATGGGTTTTTGTTTGAGTTCCAGATGACTTCCTGGTTTGATGAAGGGTCTCTTCTGTCAAAAGCCCTAAAGAAAGGAAAGCAGTAGAGTGTCTTTGGCTTATGTAAGGAGGCAGCTCTCTCCACAAAAGCATGACAAAAACACCCAGACAACTCACCCTGCCAGTTGCTATCAAGTATTAGGTCCCTCCTTCAAGCAGACTGTGGTGTCAGTAGCTTCCATGACTCAGTCAGGCTGTCACTTCCAAAGAGCAGCTGCAGCAGCTGAGGAAGCCTGTTGTCTTCACATAATCCTGATGAGTCACACTGTGACACCCTGTCAACCTGAGATGCAAAATCCTGCAGTCCTACATCGTAAGGGTTCATGCAAATCCTTTGTCAATTTTTATCTACATGAATTTGTAGACTGAGAGTTCTGCTTTGTTGGAATATAATAATATGCTTACAGGCAAAACAATCCCCTAAACAACAGTGTTCTTTTTGTTCCATGTTTAAGCCTTACAAAGTTGAGATTTGCCAGCGGTTTTGATGATAATATATAAATAGGATTGCATTTGATTCTGGGTTCTTTTAAAAGGTCACTGAGTCATGAACAATTCTGCATTGAACAGGATTCGTAACTGAGATTTTCCACAATATATTGGAGCCCTAGTAAAAGGGACTGAGGTTTTGTACTGAAGCTTTGCTAGAACTGGTTTGAAGCTCAGAGAAAGAACTGCTTGGGTTTTACTACTTTTTATGCAGACGTTGAAAACAGAGTAGCTTTTATCTGAGAAGGAGTTGTGAGTCAAGGCATTTGTTTAGTGTCACTGTTTTGAAACCAGAGCCTGAAGCTCATGGTGTTGCTACACTCATTAATGAGAACAGGTGGAAGCAGTGAGAGTAAGTTTAATATTTCACTGTAAAGGGAGAAAAAAATCTGAAAAAGAAGTTTCTTGTGGCTGGGTGAACTTCTAGGTGACCCTCATCTCTAGAAAGAAAACTTTTGTATTTCTAAGCATGTATAAAAATGGTGCTATGAAACAGGAGGGAGTTTTTTCGCCTTCTTTAATGTATTCAGCAATACAGAAGTCCCAGTAGCTGAGCTATAGCATAAATCAGCAATGAAAAATCTGACATGAAACCATTATGTGTATTAAGCAACATCTGATGGGCTTGTATTGGTAGGCATGCTCTTGCATGAAGTAGAATCTGAGGTCAGATTTGTTGTGCATACACAAATTAAACCCTGACTTCTGCTCTAGTACTCCTGAAAGCATCTCAAGCTCTTGCAGGACAAGGTGTGAGATGACTCAGGCTGGAAAGCTGAGAAAGGATGTGGGTAGCTGCAACTTTTGAAGGGGCTGGTATTGACTGTGAATACTTGCGTTTCAGAGCTTAGTCAAGCAGATGATCTTTAACAGCTCGAGGGCTCTGCACTAGGACAACCTGCTGGATAAGAGCTTGTGCTATTTTCAGTTGGGAGGTGGCAACAAGGATCATTTCATGGCTAAATCTGGTGTGTGCCACCCCAAGGGGAGGAACATGCCTGACTGGAACTTATTTTTTTAGATCTATAGTAGCCCACAAGGTTATTAAGCAAAGGTAAATGCTCAGCCTAAGAACAAATGTGCGATGAAACCATTTATACTTGCAAGCAGATGGCTTTATGAAAGGTCTTTTGGGAAATACTAGAAACGTCTGAAATAATTATACTTTAGATATGAATACAATTAAATCTAAAGATGTTGCTGAAGCATGTATAGGTATGTGGGATTTAATGTTAAGCTAACTGCGTGAAGGACTTTTAAAAATAGTTTTTAGCAGTAGGGGATTCCAAGTAATATGTAAAATCTGTCCAATGTCCTGCATAAACCCTCAGGAAGCTATGCTATACTCTAATACTTCTTTGTCTGACTTGTTAGGAAGACCCAAGATAGCTTTATTAAATTTAGCTGAGACAAATCTTTCTTTTTTAATGCTGGCATAACCAGAGTGTGGTTTATTTTTTTCTGTTATTATATTCAACTTGCTGTAATTTATATGCTATAAATGATGAGAATTTGTTTTTTTCTTAATTTCATTGGTTTATTGCAAATAATTTGGTAATAAGGCAAAGGCTTTCCTCTTCTTTCTTTTAAAAAGTACATGTCCAACTGCATTTCTTCATTTTGATCAAAGACTAATACTACTGAATAATATCATTACCTTGACTATAGTGAAACATGCAATTATTCAGATCCTGGATCATGTCTAAATACATGAAAACTTTTAAAAGGAGGCAGCAGAGTAATACAGATGACATGACATGTCAGGCTCAGGACAGAATTAATTTCCACCGTGATATTGAAGTAGAATGTTTTCTCTTTATCACAGAATTACTGCACTTAAATATATAGTGCTAATCAAATTAGATATCATGTAAGGTCAGGAATTATTTAATCTGTGTATATTATAAAGTGAGTAATTATTATAGTCTATATTTCCATTGCTTTTGCAGGCTAGTGATATTTGCCTTTTTTGGCATGTAAATAAGCACATTTTAACTCCAGAATTTCAGAAGTTCTACCGTATTATATTTCTCTCATTTAGATTATGTAAGAATTGCCAGGACTGTTTGGGGATTTTGGTGACCAAATGCACTGATTCCTGGATTTGACAATGGTCTCAGTCTAGAGAAATGGCACCTGCTTTGCCTGTCATCATTCCTTCTCTTTTTTCCTAAAAGCACATAAATAGATATACAAGCAAAATATAACCATGATTCGTGTTTAGGCTCTTTTTCTTTCTTTGTCGTCCCCTTTGCGTTGTGAAAGCACACAGAAAATGGGCCTGTAACTAAAGCAGGATAATGATGTCTGATTTGGCATTAATTTTTTTTTTTTTAAATAGGCTATAAGTGACTTCTTTGATACATCAGCTTAGAATTATTAGGGCTGGAAAAGACTCGCAAGATCATCAAGTCCAGCCTTTGAGTGAACACCATCAGACCAACTAAATCATAGTTCTAACTGCCAAGTCTAGTTGTGTCTTGAACACTTCCAGGGATTGTGCCTCCACCATCTCCCTGGGCAGCTCATTCCAATGCTCCACAACCCTTTCCATAAAAATACTTCTTCCTGATGCCCAACCTGAACGTCCCCTGATGTAGCTTGAGGATATATACTCCTGTCCTGTTGTTAGTTGGCTGGAAGGTTGATTCCCACACTGCTACAACCTCTTTTCAGGTAGTTGTAGAGAGCAACCACCCTTGAGCCTCCTTTTTTCCAGGCTAAACAACCCTAGCTCCCTCAGCTGCTCCTCATATGACTCACTCTCTAGGTTCTTCACCAGCTTTGTTGCCCTTTTCTGTACATGCTGCAGCACTTTAACAACTTCCTTGAACCAAGGATCCCAAAACTTAACACAGGATCCGAGATGTGGCCTCACCAGTGCCAGATACAGGGGAAAATCTCTTTTCTTGTCCTGCTGGTCACACTATTCCTGATACCATGATGCCATCAGCCTTCTTGGCCACCTGGGCACACACTGGCTCATGTTCAACTACTGTCGACCAGCATCCCCAGGTCCTTTTCCACTTGGTTGCTTCCCAGCCCCTCTGTCCCTAGCCTGTAGCACTGCATGGGGATGTTGTGACCCAAGGGCAGAACCTGCCATCTCACCTTATTGAACAGCACAGTGCCTCAACCCATTGATCCAGCCTGTCCAGGTCCTTCAGCAGAGCCTTTGTGCTCTTCAGCAGATCAACGTTCCTGCCCAACTTAGTGTCATCTGTGAACTCACTTAGGGTGCGCTCGATCCCCTTGTCCAGACCATCCATAAGTATATCGAACAGGACTGGGCCAAATACAGAGCCTTGGGGAACACCGTCAGTGACTGGATCCCAACTAGATGGAATTCCTTTCACCACCACTGGCCTTGGCCACCCAGCCAGTTTTTACTCCAGTGAACAGTGCACCTGTCTAAACCATGGGCTGACAGTGTTTCTGGAGGAAGCTGTGAGGAATGTTATTGAAGTTTTTCCTGAAGTCCAGGTAGGCAACATTCACAGCGTTTCTCTCATCCATTAGGCAGGTCACCTGGTCATAAAAGGAGATCAGGCTAGTCAAGCAGGACCTGACTTTCCTTAACCTGTGCTAGCTGGCCCTGATCTGTTGGTTGCCCTGTATGTGTTGCGTGATTGCACTGAAGATGATGTGTTACGTAACCTTCCCCAGCACCGAGGTCAAGCTGACAGATCTGTAGTTGCCCAGATCCTCCTTCTGGCCCTTCTTGTAGATGGGCACCACACTGACCAACTTCCAGTCATCTGGGACCTCCCTGCTTAACCAGGACTACGATAAATGATGGAGAATGGCTTGATGAGCTCTTCCAACAGCTCCCTCAGTACCCTCAAGTGAATCCCGTCCAGTCCCATAGACTTGTGAGTATCTAAGTGGCACAGCAGGTCACTAACAACTTCCTCCTGGATTACAAAGAGTCTACTCTGCTCCCTATGTCTGTCTCCCAGCTCAGGGAGCTTGTTGTACTGAGGATAACTGGTCTGTCTGTTGAAGACTGAGGCAAAGAAGTTATCAAGTAGCTCAGCCTTTTCCTCATCTTTAGCTGAAGTGTTCCCTTCCACACCCAATCAAGTATGGATATTTTCCTTGGCTCTCATTTTGCTATTGATGTGTTTATAAAAACACTTTTTATTATCTTTCACAGCAGGGACAAGATTGAGTCGTAACCGAGCTTTTGCCTTTCTAGATTTCTCTCTACATGACCTAAACACAACCTTGTACTCTTCCTGAATTGCCTGCTTCTTCTTTCAAAGGTCATAAACTCTCCTTTTTCACATGAATTCCAATGAAAGCTCACTTTTTAGCCAGGCTGGTCCTCCCCGCAGGCTTATCTTTCAGTACAGAGGGGTAGCCTGCTCCTGTGCCTTTAAGATTTCCTTCTTAAAGTATGTTCAGCCTTCCTGGACCCCTTCGTTTTATTGGAATGCTTCCCAAGGGACCCTCTGAACCATTGTCCCAAACAGGCCAAAGTCTTACTTTCAGAAGTCCAGGACAGAGGTTTTGTTGACACATTTCCTTNGATACATCAGCTTAGAATTATTAGGGCTGGAAAAGACTCGCAAGATCATCAAGTCCAGCCTTTGAGTGAACACCATCAGACCAACTAAATCATAGTTCTAACTGCCAAGTCTAGTTGTGTCTTGAACACTTCCAGGGATTGTGCCTCCACCATCTCCCTGGGCAGCTCATTCCAATGCTCAACAACCCTTTCCATAAAAATACTTCTTCCTGATGCCCAACCTGAACGTCCCCTGATGTAGCTTGAGGATATATACTCCTGTCCTGTTGTTAGTTGGCTGGAAGGTTGATTCCCACACTGCTACAACCTCTTTTCAGGTAGTTGTAGAGAGCAACCACCCTTGAGCCTCCTTTTTTCCAGGCTAAACAACCCTAGCTCCCTCAGCTGCTCCTCATATGACTCACTCTCTAGGTTCTTCACCAGCTTTGTTGCCCTTTTCTGTACATGCTGCAGCACTTTAACAACTTCCTTGAACCAAGGATCCCAAAACTTAACACAGGATCCGAGATGTGGCCTCACCAGTGCCAGATACAGGGGAAAATCTCTTTTCTTGTCCTGCTGGTCACACTATTCCTGATACCATGATGCCATCAGCCTTCTTGGCCACCTGGGCACACACTGGCTCATGTTCAACTACTGTCGACCAGCATCCCCAGGTCCTTTTCCACTTGGTTGCTTCCCAGCCCCTCTGTCCCTAGCCTGTAGCACTGCATGGGGATGTTGTGACCCAAGGGCAGAACCTGCCATCTCACCTTATTGAACAGCACAGTGCCTCAACCCATTGATCCAGCCTGTCCAGGTCCTTCAGCAGAGCCTTTGTGCTCTTCAGCAGATCAACGTTCCTGCCCAACTTAGTGTCATCTGTGAACTCACTTAGGGTGCGCTCGATCCCCTTGTCCAGACCATCCATAAGTATATCGAACAGGACTGGGCCAAATACAGAGCCTTGGGGAACACCGTCAGTGACTGGATCCCAACTAGATGGAATTCCTTTCACCACCACTGGCCTTGGCCACCCAGCCAGCTTTTACTCCAGTGAACAGTGCACCTGTCTAAACCATGGGCTGACAGTGTTTCTGGAGGAAGCTGTGAGGAATGTTATTGAAGTTTTTCCTGAAGTCCAGGTAGGCAACATTCACAGCGTTTCTCTCATCCATTAGGCAGGTCACCTGGTCATAAAAGGAGATCAGGCTAGTCAAGCAGGACCTGACTTTCCTTAACCTGTGCTAGCTGGCCCTGATCTGTTGGTTGCCCTGTATGTGATGCATGATTGCACTGAAGATGATGTGTTACGTAACCTTCCCCAGCACCGAGGTCAAGCTGACAGATCTGTAGTTGCCCAGATCCTCCTTCTGGCCCTTCTTGTAGATGGGCACCACACTGACCAACTTCCAGTCATCTGGGACCTCCCTGCTTAACCAGGACTACGATAAATGATGGAGAATGGCTTGATGAGCTCTTCCAACAGCTCCCTCAGTACCCTCAAGTGAATCCCGTCCAGTCCCATAGACTTGTGAGTATCTAAGTGGCACAGCAGGTCACTAACAACTTCCTCCTGGATTACAAAGAGTCTACTCTGCTCCCTATGTCTGTCTCCCAGCTCAGGGAGCTTGTTGTACTGAGGATAACTGGTCTGTCTGTTGAAGACTGAGGCAAAGAAGTTATCAAGTAGCTCAGCCTTTTCCTCATCTTTAGCTGAAGTGTTCCCTTCCACACCCAATCAAGTATGGATATTTTCCTTGGCTCTCATTTTGCTATTGATGTGTTTATAAAAACACTTTTTATTATCTTTCACAGCAGGGACAAGATTGAGTCGTAACCGAGCTTTTGCCTTTCTAGATTTCTCTCTACATGACCTAAACACAACCTTGTACTCTTCCTGAATTGCCTGCTTCTTCTTTCAAAGGTCATAAACTTTCCTTTTTCACATGAATTCCAATGAAAGCTCACTTTTTAGCCAGGCTGGTCCTCCCCGCAGGCTTATCTTTCAGTACAGAGGGGTAGCCTGCTCCTGTGCCTTTAAGATTTCCTTCTTAAAGTATGTTCAGCCTTCCTGGACCCCTTCGTTTTATTGGAATGCTTCCCAAGGGACCCTCTGAACCATTGTCCCAAACAGGCCAAAGTCTTACTTTCAGAAGTCCAGGACAGAGGTTTTGTTGACACATTTCCTTACCTTACCAAGGACCAAAAACTCTATCATTACATGGTCAGTACGCACAAGAAAGCCTCTGACCACTACATCTCCAACCAGCCCTTCTCTGCTTGAAAACAGCAAGTCTAGCAGGACACAGCCCTTGAGAAAATGGACAATTTGTTTTCATTTCTCTTGTAATAGATGTCAGGTGTCTTTTTAATTTTTTTTCTTATTAGAAGAACATATTAATATATTGCTGAAATACCACAGTTCTTTTTTTGATCATCAATTTTTCAAATAACTCTCTGTGCTTTATGAAATACCATTATGGTGCTCTAGATTGGTGTTGACCTTGCTGCTTGTAACTTTCTATATTTGCAAATGTGTTGAAATCAGAATAATTTTTACCAATTATTTTTAGTGTACTGCAGAAATAAGCAATATAATGTTTGATTTTTGTCAAGTGGTATTTTGAGTTGGTTTTATTGCTGATCCAGTTTAGCTTGTTTAGTCTTTTATTAAAAAAATGGTTTTGGTACACTTTGCTACCCTTTAATCATTAAATGCAATTTAGATGTGAATCTTAATAATTTAGTAGACAGGTTGCATTAGTTGTTCATTTCCTTTAATTCTTTTAATTCATGTTTTCTTAGCAGATCAACAGCTGTGTTACCTTTAATGAGGGTTACTGTGTGATTGCAGAACAGAAAATTGCCTTCCTCACTCTACTGGAAAAACAAGTACATTGTCATACTGGCAGAAATTTTCAGCAGCCCCACATCTCTCTCCCTCTCTCTCCAAAAAAACATTGTATGTGAAGAATTTTATTTATTTTATTGGTGTCATGGTTTAGGAATGGTGTTCCCCAAGTTAGTGTTCCCACTGAAACATTCCAAACAATGATCTGCTCACTCACTCTCCCCTTCTCCTCCTCCCTGTGGATGGATGGAGAGGAGAACTGGAGGCACAAAAGGAAAAGACCACAGATTGAGGTAAGAACAATTTACTGCATAAGCGTAAGTAATACTGAAGAGTAATCCATAGGAGTAAGAGATAAGAAAAAGAACATTAACAGAAACAATACAAATGACAGAGGGTACAAGAAAGAGGCAAATGATTCCCAGAGAAACCCCCAACAATACCCAACCACAGCACTCCACGATCCAGAAGGGACCGCTTGCCCCCATCACCATGGAAGGATGTGGAGGTATAGAATAACCTCAGGGTCCTGGCCATGCTCCCTCCTGGCTACTGCAAAAATTAGCTCTGTCCTGCCTAGAACCAGGACAATTACCCTATATTTCTTTACTACAGATAACTTAAGGAATTACAAATGAAAATCAGTATATATCTTTGTTTACAATTCTATGGAAGATTTCAGTGTACTACAGATAACTGAAATGCTGTTTAAGTATTTATTCCAGCTATGTAAGTTATATTGGGTAGATTTGATTGGCCTACTGAAATCACCAGTGATTCGTATACCATATGGAAGAGGTATTAGATTTTTTTTAATATGTTTGAAATCCGATGTTTACCAAAACTTTAAAATTAAACTTCTGAACTCAAAATTTGAACAAAAAAAGGCAAAATTAGATTGTTAAGAGAATTCCTGCAAAATGTTATAATTAGAAAATAATTATTTAAAGCATTTGTTAATCTCTAGCCAAAATTAGAAAGCCACAGTAGTGTTTTAGATTTACTTGGAAGATATCTGATAATGTTTGTACAGGCCAAGACAAACAAACCAAATATTTTGTAATGCCATTTTTATTTCAGTTCGAGGGAAAAAAATCCTCCTTACTCTGCTGAGATGTTTAGTGTGCTGCAGAGTAATTCTTAAAGACACCAGTTTCTTCTGCAGCTTAAATGTTTTCAACAACATTTAATGTTCATTAAGCTGCATTAGGTGATCTCTAATAAATGTGACTTGTGGAATACTGTAATCAATGATATATCAGGACTCCATTCAAAGGGTTCCTCTATTGTTACACTTTTACACAAAACAAAGCACAGTCGTGCTTTTGAAACCATGAATGCTGTGACTGATAGCACTAGCACTAGTATATTTAAATTTAAAAAGACAAATTCAGATCATAAATATTAATATGAAAGCCTATTCACACTGGTACAGTGTAATAATTTACTGAGTACAAAACTGTGCTAATAATTCTCATTCTTCCTGTACTTTAGCTAGAATATATGTGTAATGCTTTAGTAGAAAATACTTTCACACTTATGAGACAAATCCAGAATATGGTTTCTTTGTTTAAAATGATAGCAATTATAATTCCAATCCACTGGAGAAGAACAGCTTTCTCATGTATATTCAGCCATTCATTGTTGATTTACAGTAAACCAACAAACAAATCAGTGAACAAGGGGCTGCTATGGCAAAGTCATAACTGAAAGAAACAAGAAAACCTTTCCTCAAATTAGACTATTTTCCAGTGAAATGCTATATTGCATAACAAAATGTCTGAAAGCCTTCTTTTAAATGCTCAGTTTGTAAAGTTTAAGTTTAAAAGAATGCTTGTGCTTGAACCTGCTGCAAAGTAACTGTTCAGACATGCAGGTTCAGTAAGAGATGGAACAGACCCAACTCTCCCATCCTGCCCTCATAAATGAAATGCTCCAGTCCTTTAATTGTCTTTGTCACCTTCTGCTGGACCCACTCTAGGAGCTCCATGTCTCTCTTCCACTGAGGAGTCCAGAACCGCACACAGTACTCCAAATGTGGCCTCACCGGGGCTGAGTGGAGGCACAGGATCACCTTCTTCAACCTGCTGGCGATGCTCTTCCTAATGCATCCCAGGATACCTTTGGCCTTCTTGGCCACACTTCTGGCTCATGGCACCCAGGTGCCTCTCTGCAGAGCTGCTTTCCAGCAGGTTGGTCCCCAGCCTGTCCTGGTGCATGGGGATATTCTACACTAGGTGCAGGACCCTGCATTTGCCTTTGTTGAATTTCACATAATTCTTCTCTACCCACCTCTCCAGCCCCTTGGAGTCCTTCTGAGGTTGTAAAACTGTTTTCCACTCTACTTAGATATGTTATCCCAGAGGCACTATCACTGTGACTAGTCTTGGCCAGCAGTGGGTCCATCTTAGAGATGGCTGGCATTGACTCTGTTGGACACGGAGGAAGCTTCTATCATCTTCTCACAGAAATCACCTCCGCAGCCCCTGCCCTGGATACCAAAACCTTGCCACACAAATCCACTACAACTATGAAAATATATTGAAGGAAAATATTGCTTGAATTATTGCTTGAGTGCTGAAAATGAGCATCAGATTCAGGGACTGGAGTATTCTTTCTCCTAAGAAGTTATAATTACTCCTTTTTTCAAGATTTATTTTGTCTCTGGAGATAAAATCAATACTATTTTAAACAGAAACACAACATGGGCTATTATAACTTGACTTTGTTTTGGGATTTAAAGGGACTGAACCATTTATTTTTATTTCTGAGGCCTGGGTATTTGCTGAGCTAGTAACTAAGTGTATGAGTGACTAGGGCAGATATTTTCTGAATCTTTTAGGGCAATTTATCCCGTTCTAGGCAACAATTAAGGTATTGAAACCTTATTGTGTAACTGGGCTATGGGATTCTTAGACTGGAATGGATCTGTAGCTTGGCTGATTATTTTTAAGCTTTTTAGATAAAACCTGCTTGAATTATCTGAAATAACTCCATAGCCAGATGAAGACAGAGTATCCCTTTGCTAGCATTAACAAAGGATTTCTATTTAATTGATACCGTACAGCACAACCATTTTTTCACAGCATGACAGTGTCACAACCTTTAAAGACAGTTCTCAACAATTGTAAAGGTTTTTCAGGAGACTTTTTGATGGGTATTCCTGATATTTCAGGACACATTTGGATGAATAGTCTGAATTATACAGCAGTAAGCAAGGATGACTGAAATGCTCCTATCCCAGATAATTGTTTTAGCTTTTTAGTTGCTTCTTTCTTGGATGAGGTTGAAGAGTGTTGGGGCAAGTGAACCTGTACTCATAGGTTTCAGGTTTCTAACATGTTTGCTCCTTATCCTTCCTGGGAGCATGTGTTTCTGCTTACAACTTAAAGTCATAACCTTTATACCCCAAATGACATTCTAACATGACTGCATAATGAATATCTCCTCTCCACTGAAAATAGATCGGCCACTGTAGTCTTTGCTTTCTCTCTAAAATAAAACTATTAGTCATTTTCCTCCTCTCATGCTCCTCTATGACTGGGGTATTAAAAAGGAGGCCTGTCAATTCTGAATTCAAACCTCCCCCATAACAGACTTTTTAACCCATGTTGTTATTCTTGTATAGTGAAAATTAAGTAAATTTGATTGGTTTTTTTATAGCACATAGAGACCCTAATTTTTTACTTTAAAGAATATTGATTTCTAATTCATTAACTGCTATATATTTGATTTGCAATAACTCAGAAGTGGGCACTTTGTTTCTCCTTTTAAGGTTAAAAAACAGATGGATTTTTAGAGGTGCTGCATGATTGCAGCTCCTACTGAAACTGAAAGCAATTTTCATAATATCATGCTGGCACAGAAGCATATGTTACTAAGATCACAGAATGGATGTTGTTGTTCAGAAATAACTTCTGTTGCCAAAGAGGGAAGAATTTGGAAGAGGGAAATGAAACTGTTATTTCTTTGTGGCTTATTGTGTGGTATCTCTTCCTTGCACAATAACAGTTCATAAAGAGGTGAAAAATTGAGGAGAGATAGTTTGCTTTTCTAGCTTTCCTAAGCTTTATAATTGATATAATTGTATTTATCTTTTCTGGGCTAAATCACTAAAATGGAGTGAAATGTGCTTCACACAAACATTATTTTCTCATTCTGCCCCCAACAGGAGGGACCTGACCTCACCCTAAATCTCCCAGTTCAAATTACCCTCAGAAACTTGCAACATTAGAAATTCAGATATCTTCCCTGATTATTGTTTCAAGAAAACCAATCTCTTTACACAAATTTCTCTCTGACTTGAAAACAAGGTTCATCTATTTTCACTATCAATGCCAAAATCCAGGAATCTTCAATTCAGCATAAGATACCCTTGTGGGCAGTAGGAGCTAATGGAAAGAGTGGACCTTTACTGTACAACCTTCTGCCAACATCTCGTCTGTGCGTGCTCTTTCTTTATCCACCTCACTCTCTTTACTCTGTGGAGACGACAGCTGGGTTACCATCAGAAAGTATATTTCCCTCCTAGTTCCCCTGACCCTAAATGATGAGAACAACCACCCTCAAGGGTGCAATTCCTTCAAATTTTTGATGTTATCACCAGCAGATTTTTTTTAACATCTGTAAGATAGTGAAATAGCCTTGAGAAAATAGAAATATATAGCATGCTGCAAAGCACCCAGATGCTGTGGGAGATGCAACTTGTCCAGTGGTGTTGAACGAAATACCAACTAGGTGAAGCCTCAGAACAGCACTTACCAGGAGCAGAAGCTACAAAGAGGACACTGCTTCTGCAGTGGTTCTCCAGTCTCCCCTCTTAGTTTGTTAGATAAGGAGATTTGTCTAATTTTTGGTCATTAGGGACGGTACTATAATTATTTTTTACACAGAGACTGTGTCTTTCTTCTACACTTTTATTTTTTTCTCACCACATAACTTGCTAAGTTTCTTTTTTTTTTTTTCTTGGTATTCGTGTTTCCTTTTCTTTCTTCTATTATCCCAGCTTCTATTTTTTTCAATCAATTTTGTTTTAGCTTCTGTGGAAGTAAACACAGTAGGAAGTAAATTCTCTGAGACAATTACCATCCTTTCTACTAGTGCAAAAAGCCTAGCACTTATTATGTTTTATGTAACTTAGCAAGACTGATTTTCTGGAAGTACAAGTGAAAGGTATGCTAAATTATATTAAGGAAGCAATAGCAATCTTACTTCTGGCACTATTACTGCATTGCATGACAAAAGTAAAAATATGCAGGTACACAGCTCTTCTTTCTCCTTTACCCCTACTTCCTGCACCACCGAAAACAGAACTGACATTGCAAATAGTATTGTGAATTATTATTATACCTACTTTAACCACCAGGACTACCTTCAGATATGAAATATTAATGTCTCTTAAAAAATACAAGAAATCCTCAATGTTTTTGTAAATGTAACTCCCTCCTCTGTTCTAAATACATTAATGGAATAATAAAAGTACATCATATTTAGACAATGATATTTAGCCTAAGAATTGTGGATGAACAGTATCAAAAAAGCTTCATAATCTACCCACTTGACAATCAATTATCAGGCTTACATCAAAAGAGCAAAACAGAATCTGAGTTTTGAAAATATTAATTCCAAACGTAATTAACAACATTGAGGTATGCCCAGCTGTAAGAGATCGTAAAGATTGCTGTTTTTCAAGGCTAATCTAAAAATAGTCCCTTCCTCTGAGATAAAATATATTAACAGTAACGTTGGTGTCATTCAAAAGAGTCGAACTTCTGGAGCTTCAAACCAGTATTTTGAAATATTCATACAAATGCTCTCAAAGTCAATAGACATTTTTTTTTTANAGCCAAGATGGCCCTTTTTTCCTTTTTTTTTTTTTTTTTTTTTTTTTTAAGTGAAACCTGGGCCCTAGTTTTCTAAGACATATTTTCAGGTGATATAAAAAGCCTGAGAACTTCATGGACTTATAACTAATTTTATGGGACTATTATAATACACTGAACAGATGTTCTAGTATAGTAGATTCTGCATTATCTTAATCTGTATTGCTTTCCTAATGTTGAATATAATGTACATCTATATTTAAATGTGCTAAATAGCATCATATAGTTTTAATAATAACTTGAAAGTGTGTACTATTGCTGGATACAAGCCATCTCAGCAATAACACCCTGTTGTTTCGCTCTCCACATGATCACACATTGTTCTATTTCTGACTAATTTTCATAATCATCCTTCACATCTGTAAAAATAGATGTGGATGATCTCTTTCTGAGGGCTGCTGTTACATTTGGTTGCAATGAAAGCTGTATAAGCAGTCTACTGCATAACTGCCCTAACAGAGAGCAAAGTCTAACTCTCTATAAGAGTTCAGCTATATAAATCACACTGCATTATTTGGCCCTCCATTGTAATAGACCAAAAAGCATAGTCCCTTTTATTGCTCTCATCTTCTGGAATATATCATTTAAGCAGTAAGCAGGAAACCTTAGTGAAAAGAACTGATGCATATATTGTCCCCTTAGTTTTGAAACAGTAAATAAAGATATTTTTGTGTAACCTTCAGAGCTTTCCACATCTTCAGGAAACTTACTAGAGCCATATAAAGGGAAGAATTGCATTTAGCCACCTTGACCTCCAAGAAGACAGGAAGAACTACCAGGCTGAATAAATACTTCTCATTACTGCTGTTCTTTGATGTTCTCAGTCTTGGGGGACTTTGCAGATGCAATGCAACAGTTGTCTCTCCTCCCACTCTATGTAGGTTGCCCATGAGAAAATGAGGTTATGTTTCTATTTCTAGAAGTCTGTCTGTGAAATGTTTCCTTTCTTGAGACAGGACATTGCCAAGGATCTTTTGGTACATGGTTTTCATAAAAAGTTATTTCAAGCTTGAATGATAGATATTTTTATTGGGTTTGTGTGGAAAGCTTTTAGCAACAAGAGTCTGCAGAGGTGTATTCTGTGGCAGGAGAGAGCTGTACAGAGCCGGTTCCACCTGGGTCCAAAACAGACCTGCTCACAGCCAAAGCTGAGCCCATCAGCAAGGCTGGTGGCACCTCTATCATAACATATATATAAGGGTGAAAAACTCTGTGCAGCAATTGTGTGAGAGAGGAGTTTAGATACTGCTTCAGAGTACATCATTTACTCTTGCTCCAGTATGTGTGCAAATCCGTATGTCCTTTATTTGCCTAAGAAAATAAGTTTCCGATGTTGAAATTTTTGTAAAATTTTTAGCTTTCTTCAAATCAGATTTTACTTCCAGGAATTGTGTCTTTTGGTATCTATGTAGTTATTTACAAGTGCTTTCTAATTGCCTTATTATTTCTCTTGAGAATACCTTGAATTTCCCTCATTTGACTCAAGTATTAAAAAGAAAATAATAGCTTGGGATACAGACTGAAGCTTTTGTTTAATCTTTTTGGAAGAGCAATGTTAAATCAATTTTATTTCTGTATAGACTGCACTTTACAAATTAAGACAATGATGTTTGCACATGACTTTCTTTTCTCCATCTGGCATGCCTGCTTTCTGGAAGATTTTCAGAAAATGCTGAGATTTCAAGAGTAAATTGTAGTTACCATGAACCTTTCTATCAACATGAAAAATATGCCTGCATATCATGTATGTAATGAACCATTATCATAACAGTCTATACCAGGCCCATGAAAGTCAAATTTCTTGGGTTTGTGGGTTTTTTGATACCTTGGAATGTCTCTGTCTGAAAGTTTACTATTACTAGCAGGGATGGTCCTGGGACTGTATTTTCTTTGAGTGATGTTTCCACAAGGATTCTACATTGTGATAATTTTCCTTGTACTACATCAATGTCACTAATATCAGTGGGAGGAGATCTGTGTACTAAGAATCCGGGGGAAAAACTTTCCTTCTTTCCTTCTTTCCTTCTTTCCTTCTTTCCTTCTTTCCTTCTTTCCTTCTTTCCTTCTTTCCTTCTTTCCTTCTTTCCTTCTTTCCTTCTTTCCTTCCTTCCTTCCTTCCTTCTTCTTTTCTTTTTCTTTCATTAGAAAACCTTATTTTTTGAACATATGTAATGAAATGCTTTTCCACATCTAGCATTCAGCATCAGTAGTGAAGTTAAATACAAACCCAAGAAAACCCTGCTATAATGTAAAATAACTAACATCAAAAAGTAAAATAGGATTAGATTTAGAATGTGTTTTAGTGAGCATTTCATCCTGAAGCCAGAAATCACTCCTTTTGTCAGTACACAGTGCAAAGAAAAGTGTGTGAGCCTTTATTTAGAATGGCCAACTATTCGCAAACAGCAACACGAATTTGAGTGCAGAGATGGAACTGAAGATAAATATAAACAGAGGACCCCAAATTGAGCAATGCTTTCAAAAGTCATAAAAGTGATTTTAAAATCAATTTGGTATTTGATCAAATTCCACTTTAGGTTTTACAAGATGGAATTGAAATGCTGAGACCACTTGGTGAGATAAAATTCTTGTAACAAAAGCTCTGCAGTCTGAATGCTACATTACTTTTTTCTTCAGAACACATAAAAATAAGTCATGTGGCTCTGACATGCAGTGTGTGCACCACAGTGCTTTGGCTGAGCCTGCCAAATAATCTGTGATGATTACCTTTTTAAATTTTTCTGGTGCAGGTTTCTTTTGTTTGATTTGTTTTGTATTTTTTATTTGAAGTGCTTTATCGCAGCTTAGTTATTTAAATGTGGGTTTCAGCCTGCTATGATAAATGGGTGAACACACACCATTATCACCATAGGAGTTTCCCTGGTAAGAGAAGTGTGACTGTGAATCCTAGATGTGGGTGCTGGTCCTGACTTTGGCTGTTGAGAATTCTCACATCTTATACTTGCTTAAGTGGCACAGTTAATGAGATACCTAAAAATTCATTCTCCATCCTTTACATATGAGGAGGACTCATGGTTGTTTAGTAATGGTTGACCTGTTAATATCGACTGGAGGTGCTTCTGTGGAGCACTAAAACGTTACTGTATGTATCCGTGCCCAGTTTCCATGTACATAGGGCAAAGACCACCCAGGTCCCAGGTATTATTTAGCACTGTGCAGTTCAGTTTAGGAGTAAAACCATAGTGAAGATGGTGAGCAAACTACAGACAGAGCCACAGCAGAGCAGAATGTAACTCGTTTTGTCAAGAGGTAGGAAGAAATGTAAGGCTTGTCGAACCCAATGTCCTGCCAACTGCTGGACCTTCATGGAAGATGAAGGTGAGGTATGTCCATTGTGGGGTGCATAAATTGCATTCTTTTTTCTCTCTAGTAGAAGAGGAAAACAATGACTTCATCTCTCCCTGCAGTAACTGCAGCTCTACTCTCTGACTAATGTTTATGAGCTCAGAATTCTATTTGTAGTTGAAATGGTTTTTCCAGTTGCCAAGTGTAGTTGAACTCTGATCAATAAATTAAACAAAGAGCAAGAATCAGGGGTAGGGTGATGGATAGACAGATGAGTAAACTATACAAATGTATAGGTTTAATTTCCGCAGAAAACCAAAGTAAAAGAATATCTACAGATATTTAAGGAGCATACTAACCAACAGTTCTAGTAGTAGGATGAGCATTTTTTCATGTTAAGAGAGTATGTGTGTCTGTAGAACAAACTACTTGACAAGGGCCATTAAATTTCTATGAAATGTTTTCTGAACTAGTATTATCCAGAGGACACAGAAAACATATACAAAAAAGAAAAGAAAAAAGAAAAAAAAAAAAAAAAAAAAAAAAAAAAAAAAAAAAAAAAAAAAAAAAAAAAAAAAAAAAAAAAAAAAAAAAGAGAGAAAAATCCCAGTGCTTGAACAAATGGCAAGACATGTGAAAAGAGCCTTAAGGTTCTCACCTGAACATACACTGAATTTACTAATGACTGTTTTGGAGCAGCAGAACAACAGGATTAAATATTCAAAGCTTGAATTTTCAGGAAGAGAAAACACTAACTTCAGATGAAGTCATTGTGTACTGGGGAAATGAAACTCTATGAACATCCTTTACTTTTTTGTTTGCTAGAATGACATATTCTCATGTACAAAATAAATTACGTGCAAATAGATCCCATGACCTCTTCCATGTTTTAACAGCTTTCCTACATATGCAACACATATGTTAATAGTCACAATCTGACATCTTTAAAGATGGGCATGGATGTTAAATCACAACACTCATTGGAAATTGGAAAATAATTTTGCATCATTTTAATAGGCTGAGGTTAGGCAGGTTGACTGAAGCTCAGCTCTACCATTTACCTACTAGTATGTAAATGTGATTCCTCATTGGACAATCAAGTTGTAAAAGGTGGCAGACCTGGCTTTCTGTTTCAGTCAAAGAGGTCATACAATTAAGATGAAGTGTCTTGTTTAAAAGCCTAGCTTCATGCCTGCCAGACTAAAAACTCCATTTTTTATGGCTTGTCTAGGGACACAGACAAGGGCTGAGAAGTGCCTTCTGTGGTTAGCAGTCTCCTGCTGCATAGATAGAAAATAATAGTGAAGACCACTGAATGTCCGTCCCCTGGTGGCTAAACTGCGACTCTTCCAGAGCAAGAAACACAGAACTGCATATCCAAATGAGGTTGAGGGATGACAGAAACTATGCAAATTGACCTCCAACCAGGACACTAAGTTTCGCATCCGTATGGTCAGAATAACTATGTCACTAGACAGATAAGAAAATAATTCTATGTCTTGTCTTGGATAGGCTTAAACACCTGGCATTGGTACTACTTCATTAGCAGCCCAGTGGGAATGCTGCTGTCTGCTGAATTTCTGTTTGGATGTTTCCTAAATGGTTCTCATCTGAAAACTGAGTCAGCCTGTTGTCACATACCTTTTCAGATCTGAACTCACAGTTTGAGGTGACAGAGGTACAAGTTTAGCAGTTGTGGTTAAGATGTTATTTCCATTTTAAGTGGAAATATATCTTATTTATTTCTAATATATCTTATCCAAGATATCTAAGAATGCTTATATCTTATATATATGCTTATATCTTTCCAAGCCATTTACTCTTGGAAGAAAATTTCTCGGACTAGTGCCCAATCCAGAGGTGAAGTTCCTCAAAAGTTTGCTAAAAATCCATTTGGTTGTTACTGAGGTGTCTGAATGTAGTAAGGCTAGAGGGGAGTGAGTAAGCACTTCCTATCACTAAGGCTGTGTACACCAGATACTTTCTTTGTCTCTGGAAATTATCAGTGTAAATAATTTCCATGCTGACACATTTCAAGCTGTCACAAAGCTGTTACTTCTCTATCAGGTAATATTCATCCCATACACATTTTGTCTTACCATGAGGCACATGTTTTTTGGTTTCATATTCCCCTTATGTGTTTTTATAGGGCTCTGTTGGAAAGAACAGAGAATATCTACTTTGGTACAGTAGATGAAAATAAGTTTAGAAACTACAAAAGTACTCTGAAAAAAACCACTGGGAGTATATTTGAGTCCATCCCTTAGAGAAATAGTAAAATCTATTTTGAACTAAGTTTTTGGCATTTTCTTGCATTTTGCCAGCTGAACATGAACCCAACACATTCTGGAGTCTCAAACCAAATTTTAAAAAACTCCAGGATTTTCCTTAAACTATTCTGAAATAAAAATGAATGTGCAAAATCTTATTTTTACTTTAAAATTTCTGAAAGCAAGTTATTCACCGAAAACTAAGCACATCAGACCACATCCAGGTTTGAAAAAATTAATAATTTCCCATGTTTGAAAAGGCGAATGCTTCTTATGCACTACTTCTCTATCTGTATAGATGCTCCCATGTAATTCACTCTATATTCTGCACTCCATCCTGCCCCTGTTTTTCTACACGTGCTTGTTCTGCATATGTCTCTCATGCTCCTTTCATGTTTTACTATCTCTCTCGTTGCACTGTAAACTGATTTTACTTGCAGCATGATGATGGTACCTTTAAAATGTCCAGAATATGTTTTTAAACACAGAAAAATGTATATAGAGGGGTCTGAGGAAGGCACTTAGAAAGGTACAGGTGGCGCTTTAAACTGTTCTGGGGATAAGAAGCTCACAATTTTATCACAGACGGATATGATGGAGAAGTTCTTTGTTGGGCTACGATGCTCCAGATTAGATGGCAGAAGGAAAGAAAAGGTGAGAGGAGTCAAAGACATAACCTCTGCTAGCGTCTGGAAGGTAGAAGAGTACAGGAACAAATTGGAGACCCAGAAGAATATCAATTTCCTTCCTGGACCCCATTCCTTCATTATGGCTAAACTTGTTGGTATGCAATGGAGGGGGAAAACAAGTCATAAAGGATGGTAAAGAATTGATGTAGAGGGAGTTCCAAGCAAGTCCCAAGAGAAAACAGAGTGGGAGGCTATAGCTAATGAAAAGAAATAATCTGTAAAAGTCCTGGGTTTCGTGGTTTAGTAGTAGTGTGCATGGGAGGAATCTTTGTTCATCGTTTTCCCCATAAGGCACAAATGGAAGAAGTGATATTCTCAACTCATGAATGCTGGCAAATTTTCATCTGAAATACAGCAAGATTTATGCACGGACGATTAAAAAAACCTAGAAAACAAATCCCACAGAGCCACTGGCTGCAAAATCAGAAAATATTTTTGTGCTGTGAGATTTCAAAACTACTTGAATAGGAATATTATGACTTAGTTTCTTATCTTGCTACATGGAGAAATGGGAAAATTATACTTGACTATGCTTGGACTCTTAATCCTTCTGTAAACTGGGCAGCAGACTGAATGAAAATGTCAAGAAATTTTTTTCTTGACTGCAGAATTTTTTACCATTCTAATGATAGAATTAGTCTATCACCTTATCTGATTGGTGTACAGACTGAGAAATATTGATTGCACTTGCCGTGTTATCCATTTTATTTTTTTAATGCAAATTTCTGTTCTTAGGCGAAGAAGTGAAACAGATCTGTCCTTCCCATACTCACTTGTAGTTCAGCATGGTCATACCTTCTTGGCTCTTTGTACTATTCCTCATTGTCTACTGTAGCTGCTGTATGCACAACAATGCATTTGCCATCTCTTAACAGGCAGCGGATTTCATATTTTGATAATAAGGCTCGCCCATAGAGGTTGTTTAGTTATACTTTAAGGATCTAAATGCAAATAGATTTATTCTCCTGTGACTTGATTTTTTTCTTCCATTGCCACTGTCTGCCTCACCAACAAACCAAGAAAAGAAACTTAGTTTTCTTTCTCTTCAGGGAGATATGCCAGAACTTGGAATTTTTTTTTGTCAGCAAGCATGTAGCCCCTGTTCATTCATATCATTATGAATAGTTTCTGTTTTCCTTTTTCTCAATTGTCCTCTCTGCAATTTCTAGGAAAAAAAAATCTTCTGAGTATTTTCATTGAAAAATATTATTTCCTGTTTTTAAACTCATTTGTGACTTCTATTCTTATTCCTTGTCGACCTACATATATCATTAAGAATAAAAGAAACAAAGTATACAGTTTTCTAATGGCTTTTAAAAATTGAAGTTTACATTGAAGGCATTTGTGAAGCCATGATTTATTCAACAAGGAAAACAGAAAAAAAAACCTCTTTGTTTTACTTTCAAAAGTTGTTACTTTGCACCCATAAGAAGATGATTGAACATTATCCTATTACTACCGATGCACATGATTTATCCCCATGTGTCTTTAAACCCAATGGAAAAAGCAGACACATTAATTTATTGCTTTCTTAAGTTCTTCGTTACATTAATTGGAATTGCTCCTATTAAAAAAAGAGACCAAAACCCAAACAAACAGATGATGAATAAACTAGCCCCAGCATACTTTTGTTTCTGTGATTAGAACTGAAAAAGGAACACATGTTGTCAATAAAACTTTACAGTATATTTGAGTCCACTCATTTTCGTGAAGGGCTAAAAAGTTCTTTATAAGCAGGGAAGAATGAAGATGTTCAGAATACATGATGATTGGAAAACTACAGACTTTTCCTTTTTTGTAAAATACCCTAAAACACTGTGCTCAGTCTAACAATATTACATTCAGAATAAACGTACTGTGAAATATGGGCTACAAGCTTCAGTCCCTTTCTGCTGAAGGGAGGATATTAACATAAATATCATGATAGGGCTATAGATACATCAGTTTTAGAATTTGATTGCAAGTTCCACAGCAATTTGAATGAGACACTCTGTTACAAGATTTTCTTTAAAATTTGTATTCTCCTCTTTTATAATAATTCTTTACTGTATATGATAGCATCAGCTATATGTGGCACTAGGTACTTCCTTTTGAAGGAATGTAATTAGATTTTGGTTACCTCTTATTGCCTCATTGGCTGCAGATAGTTTTGCAAGCTGAACAAGCTGTTCTGGTAGACAACAATCCCTGACCTCCTCCTCTCTTCCTGAAGTCTGGTGATTCCCACTCATCATGTGACAGAAAATATAGTTTTCACATGAGCGAGCCCTGCTACCATACTATGTAGCAGGTCCTCATATGTCATTTTTGTCCCTTGCCTTGCCTTGCCTTGTCTTGTCCTATCACTTGCATTTATTTCCCTTCTTTTCCTTTCTAATTTAGCCTCCCTGAACATACATAAAGGGTCACTCTTTTTTTACTAGACAGTGAAGTCAAGAAGGCTACAGTTACAGTGGTGCATAGCAGGGAGTAGGTAGAGCAGCTCTGTGTTTTTGAAGATAATTATGATGGCCTATACCCATAGGATCTCCGTGAACCTTTGTCTGAAATTATGTTATCCTTATCTTACACTGTTGACTCTTAGAGAGCATGTAGTGACCATGGTGCTGTAAGGATTGAGCAAAAAAAAATTTTTACTTACATTTCCAATTCTTACATTAGTGGCTATTTCTACATGTAGATTGCACTGTTTGTTGGAGAAAGAGTTGTGGAGATAAACCCAGAATGACCATTTTGGAATCTGGAAGACATTCATGGTGAATAGTCATAGTGAGAAAGTTCTCTGAGCTAACCTTCACTGATTTTGAAATGTTGCGGAATGTTAAGCACCCTGTTCCTGAAATATAGGGAGCAGAACTAAAATTTTTCTGGCTCTAGGTAACATTTAAGAAAGAGTTTCCTCCTTGGGACACATTCCTGATGTTTGGGAAATGCCATAAATAATTTTTTTCACATGGAAATAATTTTTTATGTTTCAATTGTGGTATTTATCATATAATAGATTTATTTAGTTATTTGAAGGTGACAGCACACAGTTGCACACCAAAAAGGTGTTAAAATATAATAGTATTGAAAATGGGAAAAGAGAAAGCTTATTTGAATACTGTCAAACTCGTTTAAAAACTGTGCTTTTATCAAAGTCTCTGTTTCCCTGTGACACTTTTTGAGGTATCATTTCTTGCTCTTAATTGCCAGAGAAAAGCATGCTGGCAGTGTGAAGCTGTGGAAATTGTGGAATGTCTCTCTTTCTGCATTAATTACTGCTTACAGATACATATACCACATATATTGTACAGAGCTTTTTCTCTGTGTGCCACAGGGAAATTTCAATATGATGTTAAAAATTGGCTTGTTTTTCTGTTTGTATTTTTGATCAGAACTACAAAGTTCTCTCTTGCTTTGCTTACAGAGATGCATAGAAGGGATCCCCAACGTGTAGTCTGTGTGAGACCAAAACTCCTTCAAACACATACTCTTGGGCATCTGTAGTAATGATAATAGACATTAAAGTCTATACTTGTGTCTAAAGGGTATTTATATGTGCTGCTTGAAGTAGTTGACTAAATCTCTGTACAATTTGCTTTGCTTTGTACAAAAGCATTTTTTGAAAGACAAGTACCCCAAGGTTACTTAGAAATTACTCTTACAAGAGAGAATTTTATTTTCTCCCTTGGTCTTTCTATGCTGTTAATAAACAGTGACACAAATGAAGTTAAAACTCTAATGGAAAGCTTAAGAAATTACTGTGATAAAGGGCTAATAGTTATTAAAAGTAAAATAATGGTCCTCAGCTACTAGGACTGTTCTAAATATTATCTCCTGTTTTAAGGCAGATTCCAATAAAGTTTTCAAGTTCATTGCCTTTCCAACAATTGTATTAAGGAAATAAATTGTTTCATCTTCTTCCACAGGTTTTCTGGACCATTGGTATATTCATTAACACTTACTGAATTTGCTGTTAAGAGTTTTGTATTGTTAGGAGAATGGCTAGAACCCATGTGATGCAATATTCTCTGGGAAGTTTTTGTTAGTTATTTGGTGACTTACATACATTCCTAGCCACTTCCCTAGATTCCGATTTCCTGGATGATATGGGTTTCTTCATCCACTTGGAAACTACTCTTCTTTTGTGGAAATGCTATGAAAATTAGGTTTCACATAATTCAAATTAATTTTGGGAGGGAGAGCACCAGTTAGAACATGAGTAAGTTCTAATAAAATTTGTTCTTAGATGAGAGTGTTCATGAAGTGTATCGGTACCAATTACCTGCATTAATTTATAGCTGAATTCCAAAAAGTCACAGAATATAGGGAGCATCCATCTAGCATTTATGTAAATGACCATCTTTTCTACAGAACTTGATTAGCCCGAACAGCTGAGTGAGCTTAAATGATATTGTTTGGATCACAATGAGAAACTGTATGTTTAAATGTACTTTTTGGATTTCAAAATAAAGTTCAGGAGTCAAATTTTAGCAAACTCTTTGTTACACTGAACCATATGTTTTGGAAAGAAGCTGAAAATTTATTTTCCTATATTTTCCTGCTGCAGGATACCATTTGTATTAGTCACGGCACCAGTTTTCAAGAGATGGATTTATGGCAAACTGTTTTGTGACATATTCCTTCCACTTATTCCTTTTCTCTTGCATCCTACTCACATTCCAGTCCTGTGCTGGAAAATCAGCTTATTTTATTCCACTGGATTACAAACTTCCCCATGTCGCAAATGCATCCTCAGTAGGAAAAACAAGTTCTCAAATGCAATATGAGGTTCCCATTTGCCACATTAATAGGTGCCTTTCTAAAGTAATTAAATAAACAAATACAAATAAATAGTATACATGAATAATTAATAGGCAAAATGTAATGTTTCATTTTAACTTAAAGCTAATTAAATGTCTTGCAGTCAATGTTCTTAGAATGGCATAACACTGGAGGAAAAATTATATTAATCATTCAGCAGTTACTTCTGTTATAAACTAATTTGTTTTCTGTCTTTCTGCAGTTGGTAAAAGCATCTAGAAACTACAGTCTTAACTAACAACATTCAGAGCTTAAATCTTGTAAGATAGTTCATAGAAAAAGAATTTCTGTACTTATTTTAATAAAAAAATCCCATTTATCTAGACAAAGGTAAAGTAGTTTATTCACCCAAAATAAAAGATCAATCAAAATCTTGTGATACTGAAAAATAAATCTGTGCAAGCTTGTATGGCTGTGTTGAGCTACCCATAATAAATTTATATGTGGGTGGAGCATGACAGATCAGTTTCTGGGATTTCAATTCTGGTTTATGATTTAATTTGATTTTAGGATTTCAATCAGTACAGTGCCTAGGCAGGATCATGGGATTTAGCACCCAAGTCTATTCCATGGAAAATCTCTCATTTACTTCACCAGTATATGCCTGTATCCATTAATATTTCCTATATATTGTAAGAATAATAGTTGATTACACTGTCAGAGAAATACTGGGCTCTGATCCTGAGTGATCTTACATGGTGTAGGTTCCTGATACCTGAACAAAGTCCATTAATCAAATGAGTGTTAGAAAAGAGGATTATTCATATGAAATTGACAGAGACTTTATATACAGAGACAGTAAAAAGAGTCCCCATGCTTTCAACAAGGTGAGTTGAGTTTATGTGGAAAAACTAAATAGCAGATAAAAACCTCTTGCTTAAAAATTATTTTTCAATTTTATTTGATTCATATTATTGTGATAAACACAAAATCATTTAAGAAGAAACTTAGAAACTTGCATATTATGTATATGGTATATTTAAAAACAAAGATCAACCATTTTGTGAGAAATCATTAAAGGACCATTGTTAACATGGTAAACTCTCAATGCAGGGTATGAAAAGTCGACTTTCAGCTGTTTATAGTGACAATGCTAATCCTAGAAACATTGAATGGTTTGGGTTTAAACGGACCACAAAGATCATCTCATTCCAATCCCTCCACCACGGACAGGGACACCTTCCACTAGACCAGGTTGCTCAAACACCCATCAAACCAGCCTTGAACACTTCCAGGCAGAAGGCTTTCCCTGGCAACCTCTTCCAGTGTCTCACCACCCTCACAGTAAAGAATTTCTTCCTAATATCTAATCTAGACATGCCTTCTTTCAATTTGAAGCCACTGCCCCTTGTCCAATGTAAAGCCGCATGCCCTTGTAAAATGTCCCCCTCCAGCTCTCTTGTAAAGTTCCCTTTAGATACTGGAAAGCTGCTATAAGGTTCTTTGAGGAGCTCTCTTTTCTCTAGGCTGAACAGACCCAACTCACTCAACCTGTCTTCAATACAAGAGGTGCATCAGCTGTCTCATCAGCTTGGTGGCCCTCCTCTGAGTCTGCTCCAACAGGTCCATGTCTTTTCTGTGCTTGGCACTCCAGAGCTGGATGCAGCACTCCAGGTGGGGCCTCCTGAGAGCAGAGTAGAGCAGGAGAATCACCTCCTTAGACCTACTGGCCACTCCTCTTTTGGTGCAGCCCCGGATATGGTTGGCTTTCTGGGTTGTGAATATGCACTGCCAGCTCATGTCAAGCTTCTCATCTACCAACACAACCAAGCCCTTCTTTGCAGAGTCCTCCTCTATTCCCTTCCCAACCTGTATTTGTGCTTGAGATTGCCCAGATCCATGTGCAGGACCATCCACTTGGATTTGTTGAACTTCATGAGGTTTGGATGGGTCTACCTCTCAGGCCTGTCAAGGTCCCTCTGGATGGCATCTCTTCCCTCTGGTGTATTGACTGTACCACTCAGCTTGATGATGTTGGAAAATTTGCAGAGGGTGCACTTGATACCACTGCCCGTGTCACTGACAAAGATCGTAAAAAGTGGGACTTCCAATAACAACCCCTGAAGAATTCCACTTGTCACTGTTTTCCACTTTGACCACAATTCTTTGAGTGTGACCATCCAGTCAGCTCCTTATCCACCCCAAATGGTCCATTTGTCAAATTAATATCTCTCCAATTTAGAGACAAGGATGTTGCGTGCGACAGCATCCAATGCTTTGCACAAGTCCGGGTGGATGATGTCACTCACACTTCCCTCATCCCCCATCATAGAAGGCCAATAAGTTTGCCAGGCAAAATTTCCCCTTAGTGAAGCCATTCTGGATGTGACCAACCACCCCCTTGTTTTCCATGTGCCTTAGCATACTTTTCAGAAGGATCTACTCTGTGATCATGCCAGGCACAGAGATGAGACTCACTGGCCTATAGTTCCGCAAGTCCTCCTTTTATCCCTTTTTAAAAATGGGGGTTATGTTTCCTCTTTTCCAGTCAGAATGCCAAATGTTTCAAATATGATGGATAGTGGCTCATTCACCTCTTTCAAAAATTCCCTCAGGACCTGTGGATGTACATGACCAGGATCCATGGATTTGTGGACCTTCAGGTTCCTTAAATTGTCTCAAGCATGATCTTCTCTTACAATGTGCACTTCCTCATTCTCCCAGTCCCTGTCTTTTCCTTCTGCAACTTGAGTGGTGTGGTTGGAGCACTGGATAGTGAAGACTGAGAAGTCATTAACTCAACCTTCTACATGTTGAAGGTAAACAAGTCTCCTAATTCTTTCCAGAGTGACCCCACATTTTGCCTAGTCTTCCTTTTATCACCAACTTACCTATTGAAACTTTTCTTGTTGTTCTTAACATCCCCGGCCAGGTTTGATTCTGTCAGGGTTTACCTGATCCCTGGCTGTCAAGGTAATCTCTCTCCGTTCCTCCCAGGTGTAAGGACTTAAAAGATCACAGTTTTCTGTCTCAAATCACAGTTGCCTGTCTCAAACACTGTTACCACCGAAGAACTTCCACTGTTGAAAACTATGTAAAGAAGCAACTGCTCATCTGTGACCAGTGAAGCCCTCACCGCCTGCCAAACATGCCTCTAAGGATACCTGAAACTTGGACTGTAAATTAAGCCACTGTGATAAGATAAAGGTGGTAATATTGTGTAAGTGTTATCTCAAGCCAATGGTGAGGTAAACAAAGCTGGGAGAGAAAAATGTATCACTGATCATGGACACAGAGAATCCATAAGCAAAACCAACTCAATAACCTTGCTGAAATAATTTTGGGTAAAAGGTGACTATGTCAGGGGGAGATTGAGGCCCACCGACTCAAGAAACCCACTGACTCAAAAGGACTAATTAGCACTAGAAGTGAGGGAATCATTTAACCAATGGAATAAGATAAATATGTAGCCAATAAGCATTAATTCCTTTTTGTGCAAAAGTATATAAATAGTGAGAAATTTTGAATGACCTTGGGACCCCCAGCACCAAGAAGCCCAGGGTGAAAAAGCACTAACAGGATGCCACTGGATCCATGGGTGGTGGTTACCGTCTGCTTAATCTGTCTATCTCTCTTCCCCCCTCTCTTTTCTATTTGTTTCTATCTCTCTACCTCACATTTTACTGTTAAATAAAATCCATGCTATTGACTTTGGTATATGGTCTCATCTACAACTTAAGTCGGGTAGAGGTGTCTCTCAGCAGTCAGATTTTAATACCAGGCTACCTGTCCTTGCTTCCATTCTCTGTAGGCTTCCTCTTTGGGTTTTTCCAGGAGTTCATACATGCAGGCCTCCTGGTGTTTTTGCCTGACTTCCTCTTTGTCAGGACGCACCATTTCTGAGGTTGGAGGAGGTGACTCTTGAATATCAATTGGCTTTCTTGAGCCTCTCTTCCTTCCAGGGCTTTATTCCATGGTACTCTACCAAGTCTGGAGAGGCCCAAGTCTGCTTTTCTGAATTCCAGGACAGTGAGTTTACTGTGCGACCTTCTCACTGCCTTAAGAATCTTGGACACTACCATTTTGTTGTCACTTCAGCCAAGGCTGCCTAAAAGCTTCACATTACCCATAAATTCCTCCTGGTTGCTGAGGATAAACCCCAGCATAGCACCTCTCCTTGTAGGTTTCTCTATTACTTGGAAGGAAGTTGTCATCCATGCCTTCCAGAAACCTGCTGAATCACTTGTGTCCTGCTGTGTTCTTCCTTCAACAGATATTGGTGTGGTTGAAATCCCACATGAAGTCAGGGTTTATAGAGGGCCACATACACTCAGTGTTCTTGATGGGCAGCCTATAGAAGACCCCTACTATAATGTCGCATGTCCCTGGCCTCCCTTTAATTCTGACCCATTAGCTCTGGTTCAGCTCCTCATCCATCCTCAGGCAGAGCTCCGTGACCTCCATCTGTTCATTGACATAGAGAGCTACAATTCCTCCTGACCTTCCCTGCCTGACCTTCCTAGAGTCTGTATCCTTCTGTTTCAACACTCCTGCCATAGGAGGTATCCCTCTATGTCTCAGTGATGCCAGTAGGATTGTAGGCCTGCAGGTGTGCACATCTCTAACCCCACTTGTTTAGTCCCAGACTGTCAATTTTCTTGTTTTTTGGTTTATACATATTTTCTATAAATTCCTTTTATTGGATAAAGCAATTGCAATGTACTTTTTGACAGTATTTGTTTTACTTATAAGCACTGAGCATTAAGAGTGAGAGTAGTAACTCAGCCAAATCCCTAAGAAGGAAGCATGGTGTTCACAGTCTGGATTTTCACAGCCAGATGGCTATAAAAAAACCTGATTTTGCATACCTGTATTTCAGTTTATTAACTGAGCCCTGTTCATAACAATATCAAACACAAATAGCTCCCCAAACAGCAGAAATAATGAAGCCTTTTTTCCTACAGATGTTCTTAAGTACAGAAGACACTGTGCAATGCCATTGTTATTAGAACAGTCTTTCCAGCCTTTGGGGAAAACATACCTTTTTGTGGTCCCTACACAGGCCCTAGTAACCACTGGTCACTTCCACATATCCAGCAATTTCAGTGCCATCCCCCAGCTGTTTTCCTACTCTCTGTCTTTCTTTGCATGGCTTGTCAAGTAAGTGCCATGTCCTTGATGTAAAGCTACTTCCCAATTACCCAGCCTGGTAAATACATCCTGGCTGCCTATGCACTGGCAGTCAAATGAATGAGGATTACAAATTACTTCACAATTTAGCTATTCCCACATAGAAGCATTACAATGAGGCCTCTTTTTGGCACCAGTTTTCATTCAGCTTGTAGGGATGGATAACATTTTGTAGACTTTTACCCCTTATTTTCTTCTACTTTTACCCTTTTTTCTTCTACTCTGAGGGTTCAAACATAGTAGGATAAATATAGTAGACAAACACATAAACTTTATGAATTTGTAACTTACTCTTCTTAAAAACATGGATGGCAAGTCTAATGATTAGCATTTTTAGATTCCTTGAACTTTATATCCTCCATTTAAAAATTGTTATACTGATCTGTCACTGAAAACCACCTTCTTTTTGTAACATTTTTAATTTCTTTGACTCACAGTTAGAAGCTATAGCATATTCATTTTCAGAGCCAGAGCAACTTCATTTTATCTTTAAAGAAAGCTTAGGAGTTGTTGACCCAAACCCCTTCATTCTGTTACGTTTTTTGGTTTTGGTTTTGCTTTGGTTTTGTTGGTTTGGGTTGTTTTTTCATTCGGTAACACATTACTGATTTCCTTTAGTGTTTTGCACAGAAAATCTTCTCTATTATGGAAGGCTAGTATATAATTTATGTTCTATTTTTAACGTGATATCTAGTCTATATAAATTTCTGTACTAGGAAGGTAATTTTTCATTTATTAAAAGTGACAGTTGTAGCAAAATCTATCAAAGTCTAAAGAACACAAACCAGTATATATAATTTGTGAACCATTGGTGCATATGAATGTTGTTATAGTGAAAAATTGTTTCTGAAATAGGCATCAATACACCTTTAAATCTTTAAAAATCTTATAAATACACTACTCGCCCTGCCTATTTTTTAATTCTTAGATGTAGCAATTTTACAGTATCACTCAAAGTAGTCAGATTTGAGCTATTTTGAATGAAAAGTGATACATGATGACTCAAGAAATCCTAATTGCTGTTTCCTACTGTTTATTCAAAGTTATTTTTTTCTGGTGTTCTGAACGGGGAAAAAATGATGGTAAGTAAAAGACTGCTCCTCACAAGATTATCTCATGAGCCCATTGAGTCATATAGGTCAAAACAGTATCCAGATCCATACATAGATAGCTACAGAACAAAATGGCCCATGTCTATATTATTAAATTCTCTTTTTCTTTAAACAGAGTGGCTGCAAACATGTTGCTAATGTTTTTTGAGGCTTTTATTTCTAAGAATAACACTTCTGAGAAGGTATAATACCAGGCATCATCTTTATATTGCACACCCTCTTCTTTCTTAAATCATCATTTAACTCTCTTAAAAGGATAAAAAAATATAGTTAAAGCAAACATCTTTCACTCCAGAGATTTCCATTAGAAGAGATTGGCAGAGGTGATATTGGCTCATCCAAAAGTCAGTAATAATTTCCCAAAGCTACTGCCATTTTAATTTCATAATTATTGCCACTTTTATTTTGCACAATTTTGTCAAAGAAAGCCCATAATAATTTCTTCTTCCAACAAGTTTTCCAGTGTTGGAATCCTTCAGTCAGGATATATTTCAAGATTGTTCTATTTTAATCCAGTGAGGAAGCATTGTAATGCATATCCAGACATATAATGGATATGTAATGAGTATCCAGTAAGAACCAATTTGCATTTTTTGCATTCTTTGAAAGAATACTTCATAATACAATTACTTTTAAAGAAACATTCACTCACAGAATAGTTTGGGTTGGAAGTGACCTTTAAAAATCATCTAGTCCAGCCACCCTGCAGTGAGCAGGGACACCTTCAACCAGATGAGGTTGCTCAGAGCCCCATCCAACCTGGCCTTGAATGTTCCCATGGATGGGGTATCCACCACCTCGCTGGGACACCTGTTCCAGTGTTTCACCACCCCCATTGTACAAAAAATTTCTTACTCATATCTCATCTAAATCTGCTCTTCCTTAGTTTACAACCAACCCCCTTGTTCTATTGCAGCCAGGCCTACTAAAAAAGCCTGTCCTCAAATATTTCTAGCCTGTGCTGACTCCCCAAACACACTGAGGAATTTCTTGCAAGGCTGTAAATTGGAATGGACCACACTCATGTCATGGGCCATTTTGATAACTTCAAAACATAGAAAAAACAGATTTCCTTTATTTGGGAACTGTACCTGGGATTGTTTAATTTCCTAGTATAGATACACCAATGTCCAATCAGACTTTTCAGCTGCTGATCTCACCAACCAATTGTACATAAACTTTCAAAAGAACATATTTTCCACCATGTGCTCTGCTTCCCTTCATACATCTTAATATTTTCTTTAATCTGAAGACAGCTTTTGTCAGTTACCCTTCATTAATAACTCAGTATAAATTAACCTAGCTAGAAAAGTATAAAACAGATTTCTTTAAAACCAGGCAGAAAATATTTTGATCCTTTTAACCCTTTCTGGAGAGTTTTAGTGCTCTCAGAAATAAGTGGCTTAGGCACACTTCTAAACTGCGGATAAGAATTCACAGATCAGTATGGGCATATAAATTTTACATTTCATTGTTGCTCTGATCTACTATTTTCAGTAAGGTTTTCACCAGAGATCCCCATGAATGGGGTTTGGAGAAAAGGTTTGTAAACCATCTGCAGTATCAAACTGTTTTAACATAGCATTTTCAGCCTAGTTTCTTGAAGAAATGAGATGCATGAAGCCACATTCTCTCTCTATCTGTATATTTGTAAATATCTCCAGATAACTTTAGAATCTGTTGGCCGTTTCAGCTAAATCTGTCTGAGAGTAGAGCTGTCAAGGCTATTCTATTACTATTAATCCAGTAAAAATTGCTGAGTGAGTAGAAGTGAAGAAATTAGTGAAGGAAAAGCAAACGTAATTTGGCCTGTAATTCTTCCAGAATGAAATAAACAGCTACCTAATCAATAAACTTAAAGCTTTGAACCCAGCATTTTTTCCATTAAATGAAAAATGGAAAGGAATCTTGTGCAAGGAAGAAGCGAAAGGGCTTTAAGGATACGACAGGGAGTAGGAGAAATGGAGAAATTATTAGAAAATACAGAACACTACCAAACAAAAATTTGAATTTAATTATCTCTGCTTTTCTTGAAACAACTCCCTTTACTTAACCATGTCATTATAGTAGCAGCAGTGGATCAGAAAGTGGTAAGAGCAAGAGAAAGGTGTTAATATGAAGTTCATTGTTTAAGTGCCTTTAACAATAAGCATGAGAAAGTTTTCAAATAGCTGACGTAGCAGGGGCTGCTGACAGGCCGTGTAGGTGCCATAGACAGCACAGAGGGATTTGTCTGAGGCATATTTTTAAATGAAAAGCAGGAGGTCCATCACTGAAGCATAATATCTGGAGAGTGGCATCTATGAGAAATAGTTGTTTTTCCTGATTTCCAGGAGGTCCAAAGTCAGCAAAAAACCCCTGGTACCTGCTGCCTCACCCAGAGACAAAATACAGAAATTAAGATGCTTGAACTCCTTTTCCTCTGAGAGGAGGCATCTTCAGGATGCCACAGCATCCAATCTCCAGTTTGAGGATGAAAAAATGCAGCCTGACACAGCAACCTTGAAAGATTGCTGACCCTCTATTGTAGCTTTTACTTTGGATGCAATCTAAATTAAAAGTTGCTTTTTCTCTTTTCTGAGTGGTTCTAACTTTTCAGAAAGAACTATTCATTTCTTAATTTTCTGCAAGAGAATAGAAAGTCTGGAGGGAAAAAGATAAGCTTATGAAATGGGCTTTTTTCTTGGTTGGGTTTTACTTTTGGGTTTTGGGGTTTTTTTTTCAGGCCACAATTCTAATGAAAATCATTGAAATCGAATCTAAACCAGGCTTAGACTTTGACTCATCCTGAAACCTGATCTACTACTTGACGCCATTAATTTTGCATAGTTATACTCAAGAAACTTAAAGAACTGCCTGGCATCTTAGCTTTGAAATCTTGTGGTAAGTCAACTGAATAATAATTTTAAATATACTGCCCCCGAATGTGCGAGAACTAAAGCAGATAGTTAAACGGATAGATAGACACAGAGACAGAGGGAGCTTTAGCTATCACCAAAATAGCTGGTGAAAAGGGAAGCTGTGGAAGACTATGCCTCCCCTCAACAAATAAGCTTTCTAGAAGAATATTGTTTTTTCTACTTCCCCTGTCTCTAATACTTAAGAACAGAAACTATTATCAGAGATTATAGCAGTGGATACGTGCCAAAGTAATCACACTTTTTATTTTTAGAGGTGTAGATAAAATAAAAAATACTGTATTTATGTGGAAGATGCTCTCTTTGCAAGGAGGCATGTAAGTAATACAGAAACATGCATCAGCATATATATATGTATATATATATATATGTATATAGTAAAAGTAGGCAGAATTTCCTTCCTCTGATCTGCATTGCAGATATCCTATCTACATCGGGAAATTGTGCTGCATATTCTGTAGTCATTTTGCATACAGAGTAGCCTGACAAAATTTGCATTGGAGTTCCACAATTTATACGATGAGAGTATTTTTTCCTAGATACCTAGAGTGACAGTTTTTGCTTCTATAGGAACCCTGGGGTTTTTATGCAGCTTATTTATTTATTCATGCATTTATTCTTTCATTCCTTAATTGTAACATTTATAGGATGTGGGGTCTTTTTAGTTAAAGCTCTCAGGATTTGATCATCAAAACAAACCTCATTTATTCTGATTCATTAAAAATGAAAAAAATATATAATTCTTGCCATGTACTACAATGATGATTTACTCTATATTTGAAAGAGTTTGCAGAATCATGACCTTAGATTCTAATGAATCTTTTACCCCATTGCCATTTTTTGAAGCTAAAAGAAAAATCACAGAAGTGAGATTTTTGTTTCCTTGTGATTTTGTTAATAGGGCATTATATTTTCATACAGAATTTAATTACATTACTGAGGGTTAATAATCTTCTTTGTCTACACAGCAACACTAAATATATAAATGAATGATTACACATTAGCATGTTCATTAACAAACAAGGATGTATTAACGTCAATTGATTTCAGAGAAAAGTTGTTGATTATTTAAACACAAAGAATTTCAGTGAAATATTGATCGAACCCATGTGTACAGGAAAAGCGAATGATGTCTTTGATTTTGTACCAATTATGACGAATCTTAGTGCAGGTGGAAGATTTGACACTTTTAATATTTTGATGTCTTCAAGAATCCTCAGGCAAATAATCCTTTTTCCTTCAAGGCAAACACCAACACAATCTAGTGCAATGAGAAATGAAGGTCTCCATTTTAAGAGACTTTTAGGATATTGGTTTCAACCCTTATTGTCTTAGAGTCACTCTGGAATATCCAGAAAGCCACAGCTTATAGAGTAGAATGAATGCAGAAATGTCTGTATTCCACATCTCATAAGAAGTTTATTTTTATTTGTTTTGTTGTTTTTCAGTTCAAAGAAAACATATTCCGTGAATCTATTAAAACAACTACTTTTCCGACATGGATATCAGTCCATGTGCATGGGCATCAATATACATGTGCTTCAATAAACATATTGGAATTGCAACAGCCATTGCCTGCCTGAAAATTGAAAAGAGATTTTTTGCTCTAACTGAAATATTTTGCATTATGTTATGGTTTGGTTTGTTGTTATCTTTTATTTCAATATAAATTTCTTAACAGTGTACTGTGCCATTTTCTTGGATTTTGATTTAGCATTATGACATGAATCTGTCAACTTCTGTTGCCCATACTTTGTAGGTTTTTTGCTACAAGAAGCTGCTCAGCATAAAGTTATTGTAGAAATTAGTATTGAAGATTGACATGGCTCTCCTTCACATGATGCTATTAAAAAAAAAAAAAAAGCTNTATTTAAAAAAAAAAAAAAAAAAAGCTGTCTTTAATATACAGCACTTTTTTATGATGGAAAAAGACAAGAGGGTATATAGTGAAGATAAAACGTTTTTCTCCATAACAAGGGAATACTGTTCCAAAGAGGTAAAACAATACAAATCGTTTCTTCCATAAACTGCTGCTTAAGTCATACAGCACACCTAAATGGGAGTATATATACATTTTAAAGAACAGAAATGAAATTCAAATTTTGCAGTCCTTCACTTGATTCATGCTGATAATTGGAGTTTTCTTGATTAACTTTATACGAAGTTTCTCTGCCCTTAATGTATTTTTCATTTTCAGATTAGGCTACAAAAGCAGAAGACATTAGAAGTCAGTATTGAAATATTATAAATAATATTAAAATGAAAAAAAATACTTTCAAGATAGAATATGGGAAAACATGAGAAGTTTGGATTCTTCATTTGTTGAAGACCTGATGAAGATCATGAAGCATGGTCTGCAGGTCAAGGGAGGTGATTCTTCCTCTCTACTGCATTCTCTTGAAACTCCACCCTGAGTGCTGCATCCAGTTATGGGGCCCTCAGCATAAAAAAGACAAGGATCTGCTTGAGCAGGTCCAGAGGAGGGGTGTGAACATGAGCAAAGACTGGAGTATCTCTCCTTTGAAGAAAGGCTAGGACTGTTGAGCCTGGCAAAGAGGAGGCTATGCAGGGCTGTTGTTGCATCCTTTCAGTACTTTAAAGAAGGCTTATAAAAAGAGGTTGGGAGGGATCCTTTATCAGGGAATGTAGTTAGTGAAAGGATGAGGGGCAATAATTTTCAACCGATAGATTTGGTTTAAATATAACCCTTCATTGTGAGCGTGCAGAGGCACAGGAACAGGTTTCTGGGAGAAGTTCAGTTCCAGGTCAGATGGGACTTTGAGTAACCTGGTCTAGTTGAATATGTCCTGGCCCATGACACAGGGGTTGGAAAAAAATGATGTTTAAGGTCCCTCCAACCCAAGTCACTCTATGGTTCTAGACATTATTGCTGATAAATCTGTTACCAAATAAATACTAGTAAACATAGTTTAATGCCTTTTTTAATTGTGCTTAAATTTTCCATGGTTGTTCAAAGAATAAACCATCTTGCCCATTGCCACAAGCCAACATCCAGCACTTCCTTCCCAACATCAAAGAAGTACATCAACATTTTTAGAATAATAGTTTAAGCTCCAGTGTTGACTTGTGACTTTTTTCAGGTGGAAAGTCTCTGGGACTGTCTGTAGTTGACCTGGCCTGGCCTGCAGCAAATTTAAACTAAGTGCAGTGCTTTCTCCTATAAGGTGGATAGCAGTCAGCTCTAACTAGGTTAGATACAAGACAGAACACAATTGCAGCATGGCTGAGAAAAATATACTTTGTCTTCAGCTCAGGAGTGGAAGACAGCTGCTACTGCATTGGAATATCAGGTCATTTGACTTGTGAAAGAATGGGAACTGCAGCCTTTTGTAGCTGTTCCTCCTAAATGCTCAAAATGACATAACCTACATTGTCTGCTGAATGGTATTTCGTTTGTCAGATGAATTCTGACACCTCAGGTGGTAGGGAACACTCCTAACTAGAAAAGGACAGTAATCTTACATTTGGAAAAAGTACATTGCAGTACAAAAGTATCTTGAAGAGAAGTGTAAAATAAAAAACAACAGCAGCGGCTAATAGCAGACTGTAGTGGGCTTGGTAGTCTCATGGTGATATCCCTGATACAAGCCCCTCGTAACCAGAACACCTCTCCATAAATTGAATCGAGTCAGCAAATAGGTGCCTCTGTACCTCTCAGAAGACAGTTGTCTGCTACTATTAGCTGTCACCTTTCCTTAGTTGCACTGGTTGTTATACGGGGAGAAGATTGGGCTGCCTTACTCAGCTCCACTGGCTCTCCCGATGTGACAGGTCTTTCATTTTCAGTCTGCAGAGTGGTGAAGAGATTCTGCCCTCCTGAAGTGGTGAAGATCCATGCCATTATAAGCTACAATTCTACATTACTAGCCACCCTCCCTTCTATGTGTTTCGAAGGAAGAGATTTTGGCTCTTTGGCCATCGGCTGTGGGTCTGCTGCAGACTGCACTTGGAACCAGCTATCCAACTCCTTCTCAACCTTCTTGAAACTGCACATTCTCCCTGCCTCCTGCAGCTCGGAGCCACTTGCAACAGGAGGTACCTCACTTGGGCACACCTTTTGCAGGCAGGTCTGTTGCCTGTCCCCGGAGAAATGCCTTCTCACTTCCTGCAGTCTGAGGTCTGCACTGCAGCCTCTCCCTTCAGCATCTCCCTCTGGGTGGAGTCATCAGCCAGCAGGGTAGATGGTACAGACCCCCAGCAGGAGCAGCAGCCTTGGCTCTCAGACAAGTGCTCACCATTCTGCTTTGGGTGCTGGGAGGATAGGTGCCCTTGGCCTGTGCACATGGTCACAGAATGGTGGCTGGTTGCAGAGTTATGTGGATTCAAGTGGCTCCACTCAGCCAGTGGAATATCCCTCCTTTGAAAAGGCACTTTCCTGCACAGCCTCCCACACAAACTGCCACACCACACCCTGGCTGACACATCATGGCTGGTTTCTCTGCCCTGGTCATGGTGCTCCTGGTCACTCATGCTCCCTGGGGCTGACCTTTGTTGGTGTGAGGTGCAGCCACCCGGCCAGGCCTCCTCAGCTACTCTCATGGAAGCTGCTGGCTCCTGGCATGCCTCAGTACCCCCTGGACTTTTCCTGGAAATGGAAACACAACCCAAAGTTTGTGATACTCTCTTTGTGGAATGCACCTGAATCAGAGCTGATCACTTCGGTGACCATGGAAAGCTTAGCCACAATTACAAAGGGATTAAACTATATTTATTGGTAAAAAATTGGTACAAATTTTAAATTTGTTAGAAATTTACCACTATCTGAATAATACTAGTCCAGAGAAACAACCTTAATTAATTTTCTCTGCAATTGTACACCCTTTCTGTTATACTTAATTTTTCCCAGGATACCAGAACTCATGGTTTCTGAGTGAAATTCACCTCTGTTCATAGTCTGTCTCCCAAGTTTCTCATGACTGAGATTATTCAATCCCTACCAAAGAAGTTATCATCATTTATTCTTTCTTATACCAGGCTCTAGATTTCAAATCCTATATACAGTACCTGTAAGCATCTCAACCAAATTGATTTAGTGTTGAAGACACAATTCAACTATTTAAAACATTAAAACCCAAAAATGCTTCCAAAGCGCCTAGGTCCATGAACACTGGGATAAACAGAACTTGTTTTTCTCTTGACTCACAATACAGAAACTTTCCAAGGAGTTTTTGGAAACCTGTTTATCTTTGAGAGTTGTATGTCTAACAAATGTGGTGGAAACTGACTGATTAGAAGCTTAACAGAGGCAGCAGGGGAATAATACACAGCACACACACACCCATGCACATATACACTAGGGAACCCTTTCCTCCACATGAATTCAGTTTGACAGTCCTTGATTTCATTGTAAAAATAATGAAAATTATTAAATTCCTGTCTACTTTATCAGTAGCTTATATACAGACAACGCCTAGATTCTAAGACGTCAGCTTTTCGTTCATCAGCATTTTGTCTTGTCAGAATTTGACTGCTTTTTATCTTTCTCTGCTATATCAAATAATTTAGAAAATGTCACTTTTTTCTCATAATCCCAGTTTTGATAGAGCATATTTTCTATCCTGTTGGAGACAAGCACATAAAATTGACTTTGCAGTCATTTCTTTGCATCTTTTAAATTAGATGCCGCTGTTAGTTTTATTCATTTATCCTTTCAAATTTGATTATGAAAATGCAGATATTTTGAACTCGGTTGCACAGGAAAACCATCTGAAGTACCTCGGGTTCTCCTAAGAAAACATGGGTGGCTACAGATTTTAAATCATTGCACATCATAATTCATCATCTTATTGTTTTTCCTTCACTTGGCTGTGGCACTTTCCCTAGCTGTTCTGACACTGGCCTTGCCTGTCATGTTATTTACTCCTGGCAACTCAAGCTGCCATAAAGGTGCAAAGAATGGTGATGCCCATATGAAGTTTTTAGTAAATTCAATGTTACAAGTACGTTTAAGCTGCATTCATTCAGGCACTGCAACAAACATCCAAGCCTTGTGGATTAAAGAGCAACATGCTAGGGATTACCTAGCTACCACCAATATGTAAGGACTGCAATCTATAAAGTCTTTTACACATATAATATTGCACAGCTGTGAATATAATTCCTGTTTGTCAGAAGTATTCTTTATTTGGAGACTGCGAATAATGTTTTGAAAAGAGGTACCATGGAGAACTTTATGAATTTCACATATCATATTCACTATGCAGACCTAATGACATTAGCACAGTTTGTCATTTAGCTCAGTATAAGATTTATGCTTGCTTTTATTGTACAAGCTTGCAGTCATGTAGATCTACACTACAGGTTTTCGTCTTTCCTTTGGTTTTTTACTGTTCATGCACATGAAAGAATCCTTACAAAAGTCTGTAAGGCTTTGTGTTTATAAATTTCTTCCTCACAGACTCTGAAGGCATTCTAAGGAGACTACATTGCTAGCAAAATCTATAAAACCTACTAGTTATTGGGGCAAGTGTAAAAATTCTGGTAAGGGGATGATATATGTTTTACCTTGATAAAACAACAACTCAATTTGATGAAAGCAAGACAGTGCACTTCCACTTGCTCTCTGTGTTGTGAATAACAAAATAAATAAGAAATACCACCTCTATTCTTGGTTTCATTTTTATTTAAATAATAATTTTGTTTTATTAAAAATAAGAGTATCTATAGATACACAAAAGCAGTATTTCAAAACCTATTGTTTCATAAATACCTTTGTGTTGCATAAAGCTTTCCGCACAGTAGGACAATTGGAGAGTGCAATAAAATGTTCTCTATCGATCTGTGTCATAGCCCATTGCTTGTTGCCTTGAGTATAGTGTATAAGCCAGCCAGAATGCAATCTTTTTTTCCCCTGAGAAAGATAACATCAGTGATCCAAACTTTCTATTGCAGCTGCCAAGTTCAAATAAAATATGGATAGTAGATGTCACCCACCATGTTTTGGGAGGAGATAGTAAATGCTTTTTAGCCATTTATGCTTTCTATCTCAGTTTTCAAGATTTTAAAACTATTTAAGGACTAACGTATGAATCAATTTTTTTTATTCAACATTGTACATGCATGTTCCTTTTGTCATATATCTATACCTATATGCATAATTTTATATATGACAGTTTATTTGCACCTGTAATCATTATATTCTATTTGTAATTTAAATACATTTTTTCTCCCACACTTATGTGTCTTGGCAAATGCAAAAATCTTAACAATTTCATTTAACAGTGTCCAGAAATGCTGTGCAATATTTCCAGCTTTTTCATGCTTCGCCATAGATTTACACAAACTAAAACTATTTTTCACTTAGGATTTACATATAGTGCATCCACTGCAACAGAATGGGAGAAATAATGCAAGCCAATAACACTCTTGGTATTTAAAATTTTATCAGAGAAAAAAATACTTTTGTTAATAACGTTAAAGGAAATGTCTGAATTATTTACGTTTATGCCTCTCATTAAAAGAATGTCTAACATTCTTTTAAAACAGTAGATACACTGCTGTCATGAAGACCATTTCATTTGTCAGTTTATAGAATTTGATTTAGTGGGCTAAGACACACAGGTAGAACTTTACTGAGGTGAACTCTGACTGTGTCTCCATAAGAAGTCCAATTCCTGTTTATAAAAGAGACACACAGCAATCAAAACTAAATGCATATACAGCTGAAGCAGTAGTTTTGATTACAGTTCAGAAAAATTAGTTATGTTCCAGTAAAATTAGGGTGTTCTCAACATGCTTTAGTGGAAGAAAAATTGAATAATTTTAAAATTTGAAGGCTGTAAAATAAATATTTCACATTACAGCATTTAGTATGACACTCATAATTTGGATTATGTAAGATAGGAGACAAAAAGGGCAAAAGGAGAACAGAGGCTTTACTATCTGGTAAATTTTACCAAAGTATTCTTTGTCATCTAGCTGCAGTATGCAATCTTCAAAGAGACGTGAAAGGATACTTATGCATGACAGTTTTAGACAGAAGTACACTGTACCTCAACAATTACTAAGATCAGATGACTTGCTGATTGTCATTCAAAATATCTACACATGAAAAGTAGCTCAGCAATCATATATTAGCAGTCTCAAGTTGCCCTAAAATGCTACAGATAGATGACTTCTTCAGGCTGATGAGATCAGTAAGATTTTTGAATGCTATCACCAACTTCATTAGAGTTTGTTTAGCTAGCAGCCTAGGAAGCGCCTGAGGATGACAACAGTTCTTCAAGGTCAACTGAACGCTATTGAATTTGCCTAACTGGAGAACTAAAAGGCTTCATCCCAGCACTGCATTGCCAAGTCCTGCAGGTAATTCTTTTAATCAGAATGTTTTTGCACTTTTTCTAAGGAATTCCTTTTCTTTTACCTTTCTATTTACTTTTCATCTAGGGCTTGACATGATACTTAGAACACACCATGCATAAACACTACAGAGGCTTGGTTAAATGCAATTCTTCCCTTTGCTCTGTGACAGAAATACCAAGCAGATTGACTATACTTTTCAATTAACTTGAAAGCCATTCTGTTGACACCACTCTGAGAGGTTTCTGTACTCCTCAGGCAAGAAAGTATGAGCAAAGCATAACAACATTTTTCCCAGTAGCTGCTGCTGAACTGCACATCTTAGAGCTTCAACAGATACAGAAAAACCTTTTGCAAAGGCCAAAGCCTATTCTTCATTTGCAGGCTGTACTGACACACTTCAGAATGAGAAATAAACCTAAAAATGTAGTAACATTAAGTCTACACTTACAGTGTGTCAAGAGGTCAACCATGTTTTATATACAATATTTTCCTTATATTTATATGCATGTGCTTTGGGAAGCTGCATTCAATTGAAGCACGAATATACATGATTTTTTAAAAAAAATATACAAATTTTAATGCATTGTTTTCAGTTTGAAACATGACGTTTTTGCAGAATCAAAGCATGAAAGATGCATGAATTCATATCAGTACATGTGTTTCCAGAAATGAGGAATCAGTGGCATTTGTTACATATTTAGCATGTTTGGCAAACAGCATGGGACTCGTGTGTGTATCACTCTTTTCTGGTTAGTAATTGCTCTGATGGACTTCTCAAGGATGAATTAAGTTAAAGGGTCGTGGCTAATGGAGACAGGTTTGCATTCTTTTTTATTATTAATTACGTTCCTATCACATAAGAATTACATTCCTATCATAATTCAAGGATGCCAAGAAGACAGCCACAATTTCCTGACATTTACTTCTTATTTCATGGTCATCCAGACCCCCATTTAAAAGGATTCAATAGACAATGTGCTGGAACACTATTGGCCCAAAGCCAGACATATCAAACTGGCAGAAGGGGACAGTGTAACATTGGCTCCAATATCCTTCCACCAACAATGGGGAATTTGTGAATGCAGGAGGGTGGAACTCTCTCCGCCTGCTGGCAGCTCTATGTACTGAGTATGAGCAATTTTAAATTTATTTTTTAAATTGAATTTTACATCAGCATATATTACAAGGGAATCTCCCAAACATCTTATTAAGGTTAATGTTTTTGCCTCTACACTACAGACGTTTTCTATGCTCTTTTCTGACAAATTGTGAGTATTTCTCTCGTTGCACTCTTCAAAGTGTCAGATTGAAATGGAATAAGTAGCTGTTAAAACAGTTAAAGTCATTAGTTACAAAGGCTTTGTTATTTTCATGCTGTATGACCTCCATAGCAACAGGAGCAAGAATGTAAGAGGTATGAATCTATGAAATATATTTAATTTTTGACGCTTAGTTTACTTTAAACTTACTTCATAACTAACATAATTGTCTTTGAATATTAATTGGTTACTTCAAATTTTGGTCAATGGGATTACAATATATTTTACAAGTAAATAAACATCTTGGTTACATTATCTTCAAATTTCTGCTCTGAATGGAGATGGAACTACATATAGAGGAGACCTGCTGCTCACTCAGCAAAGGTACCAACAGTATCCCGCCTGTGTTGACGTCCCTGGGCTGTTTTCCTCCCTAAATAAACAGGTTGCTTTTAGGATGATAAAGCTTTCTTGGGTGCACTTGTAATGGGATAATGCAAATGTCAACCTGTTCTTGCATGAAAGAACATGTCACAACCTCAGACAATCTCTGCAAGGGCATTATAAGCAGTTATGTTTCCCTACCTGCCCACTCTCTCTGACAGACTGCTGTCCATGTTAGCCAAAGAGTTAAAACATCCACCTGGAGCAGACAAAAATGACAATTCAGAATATCAGCTTGCACTGGCACTCATTTCATATTACCTTAAGATGCGGAACTGTGAGCTGTGGCCACTGAGGAAACAGCCATACCACCCATCCCGCAGCTTGTGGGGCAATTGCGTAGGTGAGAGCTGGGATTAGCTGGCATGTGGCATGAATATTACAGCAGTGTAAACCAGAACACTTAAATTAATGATACCTACGTTTTATTCAGCTGAATTAATTGCAGCTTATTCAGATCAGCTCATATTTTTCTGAAACAGTCCATTGAGCTCTAATTTTCTGATTTCAACCTCTGTCCTAAAATTACTTTCTTGGATCATTAAAGCCCAAGAAGCTCAACAAGCTCTCCAAATAATTGAACAAGATGAAATTCCCTTTGTGAAATTGAGAACTACCTTTTTTTACTAATTAATTTGTTGCGGTAATAACAACAATTACAACAGGAACAAAATAGTCAAGAAAATGGCTTTGTGAAGACAAACCTCCACTGTCACCAGATACCTTTTTCTCTTTACCTTTTTAAAAGTAGTTTGAATTTTGCTAAAATCAGAGTGCACAGAGCAGTGTGACTTCAATTTTCACAAAAAATCATAATACAGTAAGTATTCTGAGCACTGGAAAGCTTCCTCCCTTTAATCCATCTCCTTACTTATTCCAAGGTTTATAATCCAATAAATTGAGAACAAAATCAGGTCCTGGAAGGAAAAAAGCGTATAACTCTTATGTGGAACTATTCATTGTATGCACTTAAACATCAGATTACTTCTTAAGAAGACCAAGTAAATAAAGATTTATCAGGAATAATAGGTCAAGGTCTTATGTTGTATAACATAGGTATTTATAGCATTTAAAGAAATCTCTAGTTTTTACTAAAAAGAACATACTAACAGTTTAACCAAAAGTGACAGGTCCCTGTCAGTATTGAGAATATGCCAACAAAGGGGGAAACACAATCACAGATTCTTTAGGAGACAATTAAAAACACTTGTCAATACATGACACAGTACAGAATGCATTAGAACTTGCTACTTCTAGCTTATAGTTTGAAGAGACACCATAATAATTTGATATTCAAGTACATAACTGGGAAAGCTGTGAAAAAAATATGTATTGGTGTTTTTTTGCAGACAAACAGATCTTTTTATTTCCCAGGAACCTCACAGAAGAAAAAGATATAATATCCCTATAAGTATTACATACACATAGCTCCTTGTCTACCTGCTTAAGCAGAAAACTTTCCTAAAATTCACAAGTGCCAAAAAAAACCCAAAAAAACAAAAAAACAAAAAAAACCCACTGAAGAAAGTATTCTTACTACCATCTTGGAAACAGATCATGAATTCAGAAATAAATTAGTCAGGGAGGTATAAGAAATATTTTATTACTCTTGAATAAACAGACAAGATATATCTATGGTGAAAATGTTTGCGAGGAGCTAATTGTCAAAGTGGAGTTCTCTTGGTTTGTTCTGTTTTCCTGTAAGATAAATAGTTAAAGTATCAAGGTTGTGTATATAGAGATTTTTTCATTTATTCTTTGTAGACGGCAATGTGCTAAATACAAAATTTATTGAGAATAGTTTACAAAGGTGTACCTGGGAGATGTAGAACGAATCTTTTTTTTTTTTTTACAACAAAAAGTGTTATAGAAACTGATAATAGATTTTCAACTAGAAGTGACAGGTTTATTTCAGATGATGCATTTTATTATCTTTTCTGGATACTTCAGGGAGCTAGGGAAGTATGTTTTTAGTGAAAAATGTATAGGAAAACAAAATAACAACATTTCAATGAAAGAACAAAACAGAAAAAACCCAAACCATGACCTGCTCTGTGAAATTATTGTTTCTGTATATATTTTACTGTCATGTCTGTTTAGTTCCCAGGTATTATCAGAAATTATTCTTACCTTTAAAAGTAAAATCAATAATAAACCATTTACGATAGAGCTAATTTGCAAATACATTTTGCATTTTGATTTTTCCTTCTAGCTTCAACCTTTTCACTTTTTTTGTTTGTTTGTTGTTGTGGTGTTGTTTTTTTTTTTTTTTTAATCCCATAGGAAACAAGAACATAGAAATAAATAGGCTACATATTTGAAGCATCTAGAATGCTGCTCTTCAAGAAGAATCTGGATTTACAAGGTTCAGGACAACATCTTATCCTGGTTCCAGCCAGGACAGGGTGAATATTTGAAGTAGCCAGAAGGGGCTATCCTATACCACCTCACATCGCTGATGGGCAAGAGGGAGAGAGTCTCTTCGGTCAGGTGAAGTAGCAGCAGTTTGCACATTACCAGTTTGTGCATTACCAGTTTCCGCCAGGGTGAGCCTTTCTGGTAAACACTTTAATCAACATTGTTGCTGTTACCCTTGGTGTCTTATCTCATTGCTGTTTCCAGTAAATTGTTCTCATCTCAGCCTGTAACCTCTACCTTTTGTGCCTCCAGTTCTCCTCTCCATCCCACCATGGGGAAGAGAAAGGGTAGGGTGAGTGAGCGAGCAGCACAGGGTTTGGAGGGTTTCAATAAGAGTGCTAAGTTGGGGAGCACCATTCCAAAACCACAGCACATTGTAGGTTCTGACACACCAATTTTGGTACACAAAATAAAACATGTGAAAACTCATTATTTTTTTATAAAGACATAACGGACTGTCTTTTTAACTTTGTTTCCATGTTATGGAAAAAACCACAACTTTGTAACTGTATGTCCTGAATAGCTTCAGCATCTTTTAAAAACCTCGAAAATGGTTTCACTGTGCCTTAATTCATTTACATGGAATATTGCTCTAGTGCTCAAAATCAATTTTCCAAAAACCAGTAGGCAAAAATGTTATTCAGGATTCAAATCTTGAAATAAAATACACAGTGTTCATTTTAACACTTTTTACAGTTCAAGATTCAAATGATGAACAAGAGAAGACTCATCCTCTGGTGACAATTTCTGGATATTCGAGTCAGTTCAGGACATAGCAGTTACTGTGCTGGTTTTCACTTGCAGTAAGTTAAAAAAGGGACATAAAACACCTCCACTGCAGTAGTCTTTCCTCCCTCCTGAGCACAGGGTGTAGGCAGTGAAGGAAGATGCTTTTCTTGTCAGTTTCATTCCTGTTTCAAGAGACTGTACTGACTCTAAGTGTTATTTTCCTAAGCTTTTTATTTAGCAACAATCTGTTTTTCTGATATCTCTTCTACTTTAAAGGGAGTGTCCAGTAGATTTATGGGCAATTTGTTGTGTAGACAGAAGGGAAAGAAATACATGTTAGATAACTCCTCTTAGTGTTGCCTGGGCTGCATTCCACACAGTAATAAAAAATGGCTCGGAAGCACTTTGTGGTACTTGAGCTCAGATCTAGAACGTCGTACCCTTGCACCTACATTTATGCAGACATAGCCCAGGGTGTGTGAATTTCTTGGCCTCTGAGCTACTTCCAGAAACTTTTTTAATTGATGAAATTTTTTTGGGGAAAAAAAAGGTATCAAACAAAGTTATGGTGTTTGGATTTTTTCTGAAAATAAGAATTAGGCAGAGAAGAAAGACTTCATGTGTCCAGTTGATTGTAGAGGAGATGCTGCATGAGCTCATTATTAGCCATAGAGACTGCTACAGAAAGCATGGATACATACTGCAACTGAGGAGGAATATTTTATGTAAAGCATGCTTCAACTTCTGATTAGTTCTGCTCAAAATGTCACATTGTTTTGAGGAAAGCATTTTCATTTCGTTTTGGAAATAGGAAATGACTGTGTATCTACACAGATGAAGAGTTTAACTGCGTTTCATCTATGGAGTACCCAGATGTGAGATACAGGTGAGGATACAGGTTATATGTAAACTACTCTAAGAAAGACATATCTCCTCTATGCATAGATCTTTAAAACAGAGATATTTCGTTGTGCTTAAGTACCAGAAACAGTCCAGTTGTAAAAGAACAGAACTTGATGAAGGTACTCGCTTTTATTCTAGTAGCCTCATGCTGCATCACCCCAAATAACTTCTGACTTCATTTAGGCATGATGTGATGAAAAGTGAAAGCATTTTGCTGTATCTCCTTGCACATTTTTCTCTGTGAAACTGTGAGAACATCCAGTTTTGGTTTGTTTTTCTTAATATTCTTCAAAGGTTCAAAAGTTGGTGTGAGTTATCTGCAGAGCTACACACAAATAACTGATCCATAAAATGCACAGAAATCACATAGGAGGTGACAAGTCTGGAAAAGGCAATGAGCTGCATAGCTCTCATTTTTTAAGTTTACTTCTACTTCCACAATAAAGCATGAGATTGAAATTGAATCATGAGGCTGTACAAACTGATAAAGCAATAAGTTTGCAATATTTTTATCTCTAAAAATAACCACCAACTTAGTTAAGATAATCTATTTGGTTCATAGTCATTGAAAGCATAAACTCATATGATTATAGATCATACTTTTTTAGACAGAAAATGTAGTCCATAATGTAGCTCTACTGGCCTTAAAAAATATTTTGCTTCAAATTGTGCTGTAATTATGGTTTAAGGATGGTAACAACAATCCAGATTTCATTATAAAAAAGAGCTGTAGTTGTTTTGTTCATAAATAATTCGGGAATTAATCTTGAACATTTTGGTCCCATTTATTACATTTAGTTATTTCATTAGTTCCTTGGAGTAGATGACTGTTTATTTGTAAATAATTTTTTTTTACTCTTTGTGCTCTTTGTGGATTTTGGTTGAGGTTTTTGGGGAGCTTATTTTTGGTTTTTTAATAACACATATTTTCCTGCTGCTTGACAAAATGGCAGCAGTATTTAAATGTGAAATTTTATTATATATTGTCCCAACATGGAGCAGGCTGGGAGTGCACAAGAAGTTAGGAAGGCACTAGCTAGGACAGGTGACCCCAACTGACCAAAGGGGTATTTCACACCCTGTGTTTAGCAATACAAAGCCAGGAGAATAAGAACAGGGGTACATTAGGAGAGATGGTATTTCCTTTCCCAAGTAAGTGTTATGTGCCCTGTTTCCTGGGGATGGCTGAACATTTGTCTGTCCATGAGAAGTGGTGTATGAATTCCATATTTTGCTTTGCTTGTGTGCATGTTTGTTTTTTTTTTTCCTCTATAAATGGTCTTTTTCTTAACTCCTGGGTTTTTCTTACTTTTATACTTTCAATTCTCTCCCCCATCTTAATGTGGCAAGAGTGAGCAAGCGGCTGGACAGGGTTAGAATACAATAATATACTTGAACTATTTCAAGAATTCCTATTGGTTAGTTAAATGAGATTGACTCTCAGTCCTTGCTGCACAGTTCAGCATCTAAACTTATCAGAGGACAAGTAAAATTCAGTACCTTTCCCCAGACAAACCAAAATAAAAGGAAAAAATAGGGATATCAACTAGCCTAGTGACTCCATGGTGTCCAGGCTTAGATTTTGCTTTGGATGGAAGAGGCCATACAGTATCTACACCAATGATTGGAAAGTGGCTTGTTTAGAAGTTTCTGGAGCAGAATGCACTCTTCTACATAATCAAAAAACCGCACAGATGTTATAACATGTGAAACCACAATGGAGAGTCACAGAAAGAAGAGATGAAAAATCTGACATACAAAGCAGATATATATGGGATATTTACATAAAAAAAAAAAGATATGCATCTTTTCAAAACCAAAAGTAAATGAGTACTTTCTGCTCCATTGAGCATATGTCAGATTGTGCATTGATGGAGAAGAATAACTGGGAAAATATTGATGTAGTCTCCTGTGTATGTCAGGTCAGTAAGCTGTCTTGTCTCTTCTCCTAACACTATGTATTTTTTGTTCTTTTGAGATTTGTACTGAAATGTAGTTTTTAAAACAAATTGTGAAGAAAATCCTGGGTGGATAGGGCAAATCGGCAGTATAATAAGTGCCTTCTTTGTTTTTTTTTTTTTTTAATTTAATAATCATTGATCACATCTACTGTATGTGGAAAGAAAAGTCCTTATTCACATCATGATCTAATTTTAACTTGAAAAACTAACAGCTACCAAGTTTCTTCTCAGTAAAATTTTATAGTGCTATTTTAGTGTCTCCTCAAGTATGTCTTCTGAAATTGATGTAAAAAGGAAATTTTGTATTTATATGTATTTTAATTTTGGCATGTATCCAAAGCAAATGAGCTATTTACAGTAAAGCCCACTATTGATGTGATACTAAACAGAAATATGTGAAAAAAATAACATGAGGGTCAAAAATTCCTCCATCTATAAAACAATCAGCCTTTGGAAGAGTTCTTCATTTGGAACAGCAAGTGTAAATCATCTGACTAGGTTAGAAGTGGAGGTAACAAAGTTTGTGAACAAAAGTACATTGGCTAAACTAGGAAGGAACTGGTGTCTGGGGTTGTCCACCTCTCATCATATCACATTCAATAATGTAACATAGTATAGAGATATTAAATATTTCAAGTTCACAACACTGCCATCAAATCTAAAGTACTTTCAGTATGATTCCACCTGGAGTACTCGTGTTTCTGCTGTAAAGGACTTTATCACAGCTTGCTTCAGAAATAATACTGTTTATCAGAAAAAGAGATTGAAACCCAAAGAAATGGCCACAGGTTTTCAAGAGAGTAACCTGTCACCAAGTAAATGGATCTGTGATGAATTTCAGACTTCCCTGACTGATGTAAGAGGAGCACAAATCACTCTTGTTGCCTGAGCACCGTTGTGCATCAGTTGACAATAATTTTATTCTGTTCTTGGACCTCTCTTGGTGGTGTCTGTGGACTACCTCTCTTAAGAGGTGGGAACAGCTATCCCAACACTGAAGTGACTGACATTTTAAAGTACAGTGACACATTATTGACCAATTACTTAATGTATAATTGCATAATCAACAAACAGAATTTTCATGAAAATTATTCCATCATCACCTAAAAATAAGCAAGACAACATTTACAGTAGTTTAAGTGCAGGTTCTTGCCATTTTTTCATGCTATGTCAAGACCTTCTCTGTTTTGTTTACCACAATGCTCTCCTGCCCTCACCAGTCACTTCATGTGTTCCCAGATGATATCTAGGTCTCTTCTAGCCCAACAGAAGAATTATCTTGTCTGCCATGGACAGTCAAGACTGTCTTCACATTTTCTCCTGCTTGTTGCAGTTTTTGATGGGTTTGGTCTAGTTTATGCTATTGATGAATTAGGTTAAATTCAAAGGCTGCACCCTCATTTACAAAGTTGACATCTTTCTTGTGACTAGTTTTCCCAAGCCTAGAACCCAATCTGAACGACAATGCTGCTGGCTCTGCAAACATTTTAATTCATAGTGCACTGCAAAGCCCCACCAAAATCTAGGGTTTCCCAGACAGCAATCAGAAGCTGGAAACAGCTTCAAGGCTGGATCTTCAATACGGACAAACAGTCATTACAGGAATGATTGAAGCAAAACTTATATTGTTGCACTTGCATAAACCCAACAGATTATCCAGTCTTAAAAAAATTTAAACAGTAGGACATTTATACATTCAGCTGGGAACCAGACCAAGCATTTAATTTTTTTCATTTTTTCTGATTTTGTATTCCATTTCTGTAAGCCTTCAGTTTCTATTATCCTTGTTTCTGCTTTTGTCATAACATTAAGTACAAGTCTGGATTTCATGTTTATTTAGGAGCCTTGACTCAGCTGTACCCAAGATTGCTGCACAGTAGAAAGCTGTAAAATGGTTGTACCTTTAAATGTGACATTTAGAGTAATAATACAAGAAAAGAAGTTGTTGAAACTTCTCTGTATTATAGAAAGCCTTGTCAAATTAAAGAATTAAGATTCGTTAAAGAAATTTGACACAGACAAAGAGTTTGATGCCTTCAGACAAATCTTTACAAGATAAATCTAAGCATCTTTGAACTGCAGCACATCACAGCAAGATGCAGGCCCCATAATGATGCCAGAGATTCTACTCAGAAGCTTAGATATTCAGGGTTTCATTCATGATATTTTTTTTATATTATTTTTGGCCTTTTAAATGATTTGCATAATTGCAATTATTGTGAAACAGGCTAATGCTGTGATTTTGATAGTTATAAAACGTCACGGAGTTGGATTAATGAAATATTGGAAAAGTCACATTTAGTATATTTTTCAAAGGCTGGATACATGTCAGTATTTCTTTCTCAGTGTCTGGCCTTTGTTATGGAGCATCAAATGAGGTTTTTCATATAGCATTCAGATATCTTGAGAATCAAGTTTTTTAGATGTTTTCAGCAAGTTGAAAGAACTCTACTTCACATCAAATAAAAATTGGATTGAATTTCACTTTTCATGTGATTGACACTAGCACAAATAGAAAATAATTCATTTAATGACTGAATTAAATATCTGGCAAAATTAGATAAGGTTAATGATCTGTTTTAGCCTCATATTTAATGTGCCTACTGAGACTACTTTTCACAGGAATTTATTGTGTGTTTACTGTGTTATAGAGCAAGACATGAAACAAATTAATTAATAACATATAAGAAAAACAAGTTCTTTTTGGAGCATTAAATATAGCTACATATAGACACAGCAAATGCAAAAATCTTTGAATGAAAGTGAGATCTCAATTTTGTTTAAACAGTACATTATCACTTATTTGAGTAGATCATAGTTATGGGTTCTTGTTTGCATTTTAACAAACATGGTTGCCAATAGAGCAATAAATACTGACAAGTTTATTCACAAAGTGTGACTAAATTATGTTTATTATGGATTTTTAAAATTCTCCCTGGAAATATGGTTATAAAACTGAAATATATATATTTTCAACAGACAGGCTCATTTTATTGCTGTTTAGATCACACGGTACATCTTTATATATTTTAATGGATTTCATAAACATTTTATAGGTTATTTTTTGAAGTAAATGTGTTAAAATAATGCATAGCAGTTAACATAATTCACACTAATTTTTACAGATTTTCCTTTTATTAGTTGTTTCTGATGACATATTTATACTGGGATCATTTAACTATCATTAAAATAAATAAATTGTATATTTCAATTAAAAGATGTGTTTTCCAATGAGTTTTTCTTTCCACCTCTTTTTTTTTTCTTTGTTTTTTTTTTCTTTTTGTGTGTGTGCGCGTGTGTGTGCATTTGTGTGAATATGTCCAGGTTCACAATTGCTGCTAACAGGAATCCAGGATTTTGAAGAGTCTTCATCTACTTAAAAGTTTTTGCCAGTCTCTAAGACCATCAAATACATTTAAACTGACTTGGCACTCTTAGAAGTGGATTGTCATAAAATCTGTATAAGTATCCAGGAATTTATATAAAAATCTTCTCCTTCAGAATCTAATACCTTACCTCAGTCTTCAGTTCACCCCTTCACATTAGCCTCACAAGACTGTGGACTTTTTGGGTCACATATATATCTGAAAATATTTGATGTATGCATGCATCATATATGTACACTAATATATATATATACACACATGTACACGTGTACTTACAACATTATATACACATATATACTGATGTGTGTGTGTGTGTGTGTGTGTGTGTGTGTGTGTGTGTGTGCTGCTATTTGTTGGAAGAAAATATCTGATGTTTNTGTTGACCAAAGAGAACTGAGGAAAATTACATTATAATAGGGAGCAACTTCCTGAGTATTTGTGATTGGGACTTCCCCAGTCACAAATTCAATTTTCACTTTTGTGATTGGGACTTTCAAGGACCACAAACTGAGACATGGCAGGTTCCTGCTGAACAACTGGGAACAGTTTTTTTACTGTGGGGGGTGACTGAGCACTGGCACTGGTTTCCTGAAGAGGTTGTGGGCTTACCATCCTTGAATGTATTAAAAAAAATGTCTGGATGTGGTCATGGGCAACTGCCTCTAGGTGTAAGGCAGGTTAGATTAGATGAAGTCCGGAGGTCCCTTCCAATCTCAACCATTCTGTAATTATGTAATAAAAACTCCATTTGATACCCAGTGTTACAACTGTGTCTTCCCAACCTCTTGATTTCACAGTTCTCTAACTTAATGAGTTGTGGTGTAATGTTATCATTCATGGAGCCTTGAGATCAAAAGGAGCAGTGGAGACTTCTTAGTGCCAGTCCTCTTCTGAGGTTCTTCCACCAGAAAGGCCATTGGTTCTATTAGGAATCAGTACACCTAAAAAAAAAAAAAAAAAATATTCCAGCTGGGCTGGTTAAAATCATCAACAGTTCGGAAACTATTCAGAAATCCCTTTTTTTCTTTGTCTAGTTTTCTTTTACCTCACTTTCATTCTCTTAATCCAGTTTACAAAAATAGAGTTCACTAAAGGAATTATTTAAGAGCATGCATTTACTGTACTTTATATCTAGAACAAAACCCAGCCCAAAAAATAACTCCCCTTACACATAAAGAGACAATTATTGTAAACAAGCACCTATTAACTCTACAGAAATACGTGTCAAGCAGTTCAGCAAGATGAAGAAGGTAGTAACTCCAGGAAGCTTCGATTTATTGACAAAGTAAGACGAGTAGGATAAATGATGAAATGATACATTCTGCAGAGTTTCAGTTGCCTACAAATCATATTTATTGCCTGCTTTTAGTAAATTAATTTGTTTTATGATGGTGCTTATGAATGATAAAACAAGTGTTAAAAAATGGCCATAAAAGAACTAATGTTTGGAACATTGTTAGTCTTCTCAGGCAGGTTATATTTTATATCAATTTATATTTTTTCCCGTGCTCAGATATTACAAACTCCATGTTGCAGGAGTCTTTGAATAAACATGACCCAAATAGAAAATATTTGGGGTTTTTTTAAATTAAAATATGCATCAGCCCACTACCTATCAGCAAATGAAACATGAGACCTCTACCTCTCCACAGAATTCTCTGTGCAATTCTCTCAGCAAGTATTGATCAGTTTTAAATACTTAACCATATATAAACTGTTTTCTTGCTACTATTTTTCTTAATATACCCATGAAATGTTATTCTTAAGCATTAGTTCTTCTGAGGAGTGTATTCACAAATGTGCAGTATACTACCTGATGCCTATATCCCTGTGGTTCTTAATAACACAGTATTTCTTTGTGTTTATGGAAAATATCTAAGTTTGACTTGTGAATTTTGGAGCATTTGAACCAAGCTTTTGTCTCAGTTGCAGGATGTTGTGTACACTTTACATAAGTTAAAAGCAAAGTGGCTTTAAACTTTCTGCAATGCAATCCTTCCCCCCAGCCTCATGCCCATTACCAGTTTTCTTACATTTTTCCTTGAAACGATACAGTAAATTAGTATTTTAAACTTTTCAACATAAATACAGCCTGTCAATTTGAAGGGAACACTATGCACCTATAAAGAATGCTCATTTTGGAGGCTTCTAAAGATAACCAGATAGCACTTCAGTCATCGAGAATTTTTCTGTATTGTCTTTGATTCCAAGGGAGTGCACGTGTGAGTTCTAAGAGCTTTTCTTTTTGCTGATGTCAGTTTGCCTAGAACACCATGTTATCTTGATGCATAGAACACCTAATATAGAACCTATTATAGTTGTTGAGGTATGTCATCACTTCTATTGTAAATAAATAAATTATATCACACAAAAGTCATGAAGAAAAGTGGAAACAAGTTCCTTTGTTAGTAAATACAAAGGAAAGAAGAACGTCTGCACCAAATTCAGGGTCACATCTGAAGATTTGTTTAGAGTCATTGATGTCTCATTACACTGGAGTGAGTGATATCTGACACTTCATGATGATTGTTCTATGATCAGCCCAGTAAGGCAGACTTATCATATGAAATACAAAATAAATTTGAGGAGTATTTTAAAATTCTCTTATCTTGCTATAAGATAATTATTCTTTCCTGTTAGTTCTATTACAGAATTCCAAGGACATAATAAAAACTAAACTAAACTAACTCTTTTTCCAAATATTTTTCATAAATATTATTAAATGGATACATGGTATCACAGTATATCTTGCAAAATATTATTATTATTATTTGAAGGTGATAATTAGTCTCAAAATAGAAAAAATACAAAAGGGCTGAATGTAAAAACTCATTTTCCAAAAAGCATTATATTGTATTTTCAGAGCAATGATGAAAATAACTATATTTTCCTATCAAAAGAGTTAATGTAAAGAGCTTTCTGTACTCAAGCTATTTGCAAGACATTTTTACAGTAATAATAAGTATGGGTTTGTAGTATTTTGCATTTTATTCTACTAGTCATCCATACCCAGTGCTTGATGGTTTATTTTAATCCAGGAGCTAGATATCAAGATTCAGTGAACACCTCAGGTTTTGTATTTAATCAGTGCCAGCTGCCCAGTTTCAGTTCACCACCTTCTCAGGTGATGTAAATCTGAAGCACTCATTACTATGAGGAAATAATAATCTACACCACTTGAAGAGATGGATACCATTTACCATCTCTCTTCACATCTTCATGGTTCAACATTTACAGTGGAAATAAATGAGAGAAGATCCTTTGGAAGTCTTGCCCTGAAAATAAAAGGGTTTAAATATTCACAAAGGAGACCTTGAGGAGTGTTAATTGGAGGTCATCAGGTAATATTTACTCTTGTTCCAGCTTAGGAATCATTTCCGAATATAGCTCTTACAATTGGTAAAGCTCAAGTTAATTTCTTAAATTAATTTTTTAACATAGCCCTGAAGATATTTGTTATTTGGCTTTCATTCTTTTCCATAATTTGTTGATCAAAATTGTTTACAAAGGAACTCAAAACTATAGATTTCTTTTTTTTTTTCAAGTATAGAACACTAACATGGAAATGTGATAATATGAAAATAAATAATTTATGTGAAATTTTTCTCAGGGAAAAATAGTGTATTTCATTATGCCAGTGTAGCGCCTACCAAAGAAAACAAAAATCAACATAAACTGCATCAATTGGTGATCAAATATTGCAGCATCAGGGCAGAGCTCTCCTGTTTACTAAATATTTCCAAACATATAGCCTCACTATGCAGATACCACCTGCTAAGTACGTATTGCTCCTTGATATATGTCTCATGATAAGTCTGCTTTTTTCAAATGCCTTATCTTGTAAATCGTACAAGGTCATAAATTTTTTGTTATGGCAAAGTACAAAATAAAACAGAGAGTGAGTCTAAAGAGACTGTATTAGCTGGAATCCTGTAACTGAACAAAATAATGGCTTCTACAAGTGGAACAGTATGATGAAGATTTCCCGTACAGGGTCACACAAATTCAGGCTCTGTTGCAAGTGACAAATCTAAGTTATTTGGAAAGGGAAGCTTCTTTCACATTTTTCTGTGTGGTGAGATTATCTTTAGAAAGACAGGATCTATGAAGAGTGAATAGCTTTTCAAATAGAGTCCTGACAGCTTTCAGTCCTGATATTTTTTCTCCCAGTTCTTTAAATGACTTGTCAGTTCCCGGCTTTTGGCAGGTGGATGCTCATACACTCATCAGCTAGCCTGTGGCATCCCAGTTCTCCCTGCCCCTGTCAGTAATCACTCCCAAGCTTGGCAGATACTGCTGATTTCTCCTTTACTCCTTTACTGCTGATTTGCTTGCTTTAAAATAGCTGTTCTCATTTCTGTATCTGGAACACACCAAAGTTTCTTCAGTGCTCTTCTCTTGTAGCACAGGAATCCTCTCCCCTCATGTTATACACTGCTAATGCCCCTCCTCTACTGTCTTGCTCTAATGAGCTATATGGTTTCTGAATGTGTGATGACTGTTATTACCATATTTTCAGTGCTTACCAGTTTGCCACTTACAAAGATTCACATCAACATAAGAACTCACTTTGAAATATCTGTGTTTGGCTAGTTGCAGATGTGGATATGTACTGTCTGCCTAAATGGTTGGTTGTTTGCCATAAAAATTTAGTATTAGACACTTTTTTTCTATAAGCTAAAGATTGTAATGATATTTGAAACACAGGTTCATGAATTTCAGAAAGGTTTGCAACTCTTAAGGCACGCAACCAAAACAGATTTTATTAGGGATCTCTGTACTTTAATAGCTTTTTAATTATTGTTTGCAGGCTGATCTGAAGTTGGATTTCTAATGTATCAAATGCTACATTTATTAATTGAATTGAGGACTGATGTGATGCTCACAAAAGCAGATTGGGGAATCTAAACTCAGTGTGCAAAGTGGATGTTTTTCACGTTGAGAAAGAGATTGGACATGGGTCTACAGTCACAGGGTGATTTTTCTGGGCCTTATTAGGTTTTCTTTTACAGGTAATTTAGAAACATACTTTTTCCATAACGTATAATTATGAGCAAGAAGCAGTATTTCCTTGTCATCAAGTCAGAGAGCTATTTTCTAAATTATCTTTCAACTTCAACAAGGCACAGTAGGTCAGAGAGATTCTCCACATGCAAACTGTTACTAGAAATCAGAAGCATCTAGCTGGTGCAGAATTTGTTCCATGAAAAAGTCAGACAAGAGGGCTGTAAATAGTGAAACATCCAGAAAAGAACTTATTAGATATTGGGTGTTGCCAGTCTGTGTTACTGAATTTCTCTCTGTAATGAAATGCTCTTCTTTAAATGATTTCATTTGTATTTTAAGAGGGGAAAATTAAATCACTGAGCACCCAAAGGTTTAGAATAATTTTCTCTATTTTCTGCGTGGGATATGAGGTCAGTGTATTATTGTGGTCCCATTAAAATGAAAACTGGCCTGCCTGTCATCAGGCAAAGAGCTTGCTAAGTTAAACATCTTACTAATGGCTGTGACTCAACCACTCCCCTGGGTAAACTGTTTCAACGCCAGACCACTCTTTCAGTGAAGAAATTTTTCCTAGTATCCAAGCTAAATCTCCCCTAGTGCAACTTGAGGATATTTTCTCTTGGCCCTTTGCTTGTTACTTGGAAGAAGAGACTGACCCCCTACTTCACTATATCCTTCTTTCAGGTAGTTGTAGAGAGTGCTAAGGTCTCCCCTGTGCCTCCTTTTCTCCAGGCTAAACAACCCTCAGCAGCTCCTGATCAGACTTGGGCGTCAGACCCTTCCCCAGCTCCGTTGTCCTTCTCCGAACTTGCTCCAGTCCCTCAATGTCTTTCTCATAGTGAGGGACCCAAAAGTGAGCACAGGACTCCAGGTGTGACCTCACCAGTGCGGAGTACAGGGGGACAATCACACCTTGTTGCTGCTGGCCACACTATTCTCATGCAGGCCAAGATGCCAGCCTTCTTGGCCATCTAGGCACACATTGGCTCATGTTCAACCACTGTCGACCAGCATCTCCAGGTCCTTTTCTGTCTCAACCCATTGACCCAGTCTGTCCAGATCCCTCTGCAGAACCTTCCTACCCTCAAGCAGATCAGCATTCCCAAACAACTTGATCTCATCTGCAAACTTAAAAAGGGTGCACTCAGTCCCCTCATCCAGATCATTAACGATGACTGCATTCAGCAAAGGATGTAAACAAATGCTTCAGTTCAACCAATGAACATGTTCTTTTGAATTAAACAAAAAGAGAAAAAGAAAGGAAAAAGGATAGCCTTATGGTCAGATTGCATTTAGGAGACCTGTTAAAGACAGTGTTTGAGTTTGCAGGATCATATTTATCTTCAGTGTAAATCTGTAGCCTTTTTAGTTTTCATCCAAAAAATACTTAGCTCTGAAGGCATGCCATTGCCGTTATTGAAGTGTTGGAAACTGTGATAGCACAAAAAACAAGACTTCAAGGTGAAAGGAAAACTGATTTGCCCTCACTATGCTGTAGAATACCAGAGCCTTTTCACCACTGACTCTGTATTTAGTGAAGAAAGACATATTTCAATCATTAAAAGAAGAACTAATAAAGGAAACCTTCTCCAGAAAATATGATTCCTTTTCAAGGGTTTGGTCATGTCCCAGTGGGAAAATGCAGAGAGACCTATTTATTAACTGGAGAAGAAAATTTCTGAACTAATTTGACCTCTGGGTAACCTGAATGTGTCTTTCTATTAACTGCCAGACAAGAACATTGGTAAGCTGACAACTTTAAATAATATTTAGAAACTTACAGTAGCAGGTCATAGCTACTTAATGACAATAAGGATAATTTTGAGAATAAAACATATGATCATATTTTACTTTGGGAATCAGAAGATAGAGAAGGTGATAAATGGAAAGAATTTATTTTAAAAAACCTATATCCCTGGGCTCATAAAAACTGTGAAATCAATTTCAGGTTAAATTGCTCCTAATTTTTTATTAATATCTTCAAGACATCTTGATACATTGTTTATATATTTTTAATACATCTTTAACTTTCAGGTCCCTTTTAATTCCAAATATGTATTATAAAATATTATTTTGCCGTGTGTTTCTCAGTATTGCTATTTCTGTAGGAAAAGTACAGCTTCCACAGTAGCGTGAGAAGTAAGAGAAGCGTGTTACATACTCTACTATGGCTGCATCCATGAGGGCTGCAAGCCAGATTTCATAATCCATGAAAAAGATGTCTTACAAAGAGCATAGTTCTGGGAAATATTGACTCATCTAAGCAGACCAGTTAGGGGCAGGTGTGAGCTTCTGCTTGCTTGAATGTGAATCAGTTATAGCCAAGAAGTCATTAAATTTTTCTGGTATATTGCCTAAACTAACATTGTTTTCCTCTAAAAAGAAAAAGAAAAACACATAAATAAATCATGCAGTCAAAAGTTGACTCCAATTTTAACTAAAAATACTATTTCAGAAAAAATTAAATACTTATTTTCCTAAATTGGCTCAAAAAGAACCACTGTTTTGATTCAAGCAGAGTCAATATATTTTAAAATATGACTTTAATAAAACTATTTAAGTTCCACACAAAACAGCTTAAACTATCTCTATGTTCTTTCATTAGAAGCTAACAAAATGAACGGTGCTCACAGGAATAATTCTCTAAAAGTCATTATCCTCTCTGCATCCTTTCCACAGCCCAGAATTTTTATCATGTGTTGAATGTCTGCTGGCATTTAATACTCATTATCTGAAAGCAAATATCTTGAAGGATTTCAGAAGTGATCCTAATGATATCCTTAGACTTTAATGTAAGACAATGAATGAATGTTCTAGCCACTTTATTGTGAAGGGCAATCATATGAGAAATATGTAGAACTTCTAAAATGCATTGACAGATTGATTGATTGATGAGATATGGTGAAATTGCTCAGGAGAACTGCAGAAAATACAGTGTCATTACCTGCTAATAAATCGATTGGAAATACCAAAGGAACTGCAAGCCAAGCTTGCAATATTAGTCTAGTCAATGCCCAGATTTCTACTTTTATTGATTTTTAGAAATGATCATCTGTTCCAGCTTGGGCATGACTGTCAGCATGGGACTGAAACTGTTATCTGTGATAACCTTTTACTGCGGAAAACAATGAACTGAAAAATATCTCAGTCACCTTTAATCACCATTTACTCTTCAGTTCCTACACAGCAACGCATTAAGCCACAACAAGAGGTAGTTCAAGAACAGCTTTGGCCATCAAAAAAGCCTACGTTTGAAGTTGAATTCCAAAACCTTTTATTTCTCAGCCTTTTATGGGATGCCATGTTTCTTTTTCTTTTTTTTAAATGACTTGATTAATCTAAACTGCAATTTAATAAATATAATAGAACACAGGTCTGTATATTTTCTTTAAGCAGTCAAACAAGTTACTTAGTTCACCACCTCAAATTTGGGTGTTGCAATGTTTTAACCTGTACAGAATTCATCAAATGTCATACAACTTTTGATTTTGCAATGTTGCATTAACAACATTTGTTTGGTTTTGGGGTTTTTGTTGTTTGTTTGTTTGTTTGTTTTTTTGTTTTTGGTTTTGTTGTTGTTTGGGGTTTTTTTAACAAATATTTTGTTTTTAAAAACAAAATCTCTGTGTTTTTCTTGCTTTTTCTATTATTTTTATGACTTATTATTGTCATGGTTTCACCCTAGCCAGCATCCAAGCACCACACAACTGCTCACTCTCTTCCCCCACCAGTAGGATCAGGGAGAGAACTGGAAGGGTAAAAATTAGAAAACTTGAGGGTCAAGATAAAGGCAGTTTAATAGGGAAAGCCAAAGCAAAACAAGAAGTTAATTCACTCCTTTCCATGGGCAGTCAGGTGTTCAGCCATCTCTTGGAAAGCAGGACCCCATCATATGCAACGGTTCTCTTGGCAAAACAAATGCCAACACTCCAAACATTCCCCCTTCCTACTTCTTCCCCCTACTTTATATACTGAGTATGATGTCATATGGTCTCAAACATCCCTTTGGTCAATTTGGACCATCTGTCCTGGCTGTGTCTCCTCCCAACCTCCCATGCACCCCCAATGTCCTAGACATGTGTCTGTGTGGCAAGTATGGCAAGCAGAAAAGGCCTTGGCTCTGTGTGAGCCCTGCTCAACAACACAACAAAAACCTCTGCATCATCAACCCCATCTTCATTACAAATCCAAAACTCAGGCCCACACCAGCCACTGTGAAGAAAATTAACTCTACCCCAGCCCAAACCAACACATTTATTTATATTTATCCTACTGATTCTGCTGAGATAAACTGATTTATTTCACTGTAATCAACCTTAATCTTTGCCAAGGTTCAGGGAGCAGGAGATCCATTCTGAAAACAGAGAATTTTAACAGCCTCTTGACAATATTCTTTCCCCTGCACTGTGCTGTTTTGCTGTTTTATCAGAAGTTCAGTGAAGCGGAGTCTGATCTGATATCTGCAAAGAAAAGATTGGGTTTAGATCAGTTAAGAGTCAAGCAACACTTGTATTTCACTCTGTGTGGATTTTTCTCTTTGTTTTTGAGTTTGTTCTGAGTCCCACCTGGATACCTTTCACTTCCTAAAATGTCACTTCCTAGATGTTTTCTTTTGTTGTGGAGCATAACAGGCTCATATACCAAAACCTTACTTAGATGTTTTCTACAAGCAAAATAGAACATATATTTGGGAAAAAATCTAACCTTTGTCCTAAAAAAGAAGACAGAGAAATAACTCTCTGGGAAGTGTTTAGGGGCAAGGAATAGAAACCCAAGGGCTAAAGTCCTTGCAGTGAGGTAGGTCTGGCAGCCTGATTCCAAGGCTTCCCTTCAATATTATTTTCACATTTTCATCTTACTGAGGACTTTGATACAAAAGCATTTCCAACACAGTGCAACCTGTGATTTTCAGCACATGCCATAACTCAGGTGAAGTAGCCATTCTTAGACCTCACGACATGGAAGTAACGACTGGATAAGCTATCTTCCCCGATCTATCCTCTTCATCAACCCAAGAAGGATACTACTATTTAAATGTGACAGCATGGGCTGGAATTTTGCCACATTTATGAGAAATGTATAATTTTTATTTACCTGGTAAATTAATTATGGCTTTAAATATTGACTCAATGCAGCACAGAGCAGAACTGTGTATGTATTCCCATAATAAAACCTTGTTTTAGGGTTTTCTGTATTAGGCATTGAAATGCAATTTAGATACAACCTGACATATGTGAATTTCATTTTGGGAAGAATGGTTTGCATTTGTTATGACTATGGCGCCATTTTTTTCTTTTTCTAATTATTTATAGGTTGGTTAAATGTTTCTTCCTCATTTGCAACCATAGACACACACAAGAAATTGCCACATGCTATTTCATAAGAAATATAATCCTTTCAGTACAGAATCCTACTTTGTGTTGTTCATAGAAAGAAAAAAACTCTCTGATTTAATATATATTTTAATTGTTTTTCCTTGGAATAAGAATTATTATTTTATTGAAGATCATCAGATATAATTGCCACATTCATTTTACAACCAAAAAATAGTCAGTTTCTGTGTCCTTTTGTCTTGGGGTGACTTTATGACTTTGCATCCCCTATCACTGCTTTATGCCCAGAAATGAAATCCTGTGCCTTTCTGTGCCTTTAAAACTGGGTGCGAGAGAAAGAGAAAAAAACTGAGTAATCATTCCAAAGCAGTCTGTGCTCCAAGGTCACTACTCCTCAGAGTTCTTCTGCTGTGGTGAGCAGAGCAGGAGGAAGCACTCTTCTCTGCTTTTCAGCCAGCTTTTGGCTCTGTTTCCTCCAGAGAGAGATGAAGAGTCTTTTTTTTCCCTGGGACTTTGGTTTTTTCCCTCTTCTCTTCTGGAACTGTTTGGCAACACCAAAACATACCCTGGAGACCTTATATTTCTGGCCCGGAGGGGGCTACACTGAAAACCCAGCTCTGAAGAGGAGGAGAGAGGCCACACCCACAGAAAGGACTTTAATTCTTCCCACGTTTCTCTCCACAGCGAGAGGTTTTATTATTTAGCATTATTATTTTTTCCTGTGTTTGTTAAATAAATATATTTTTTCCTCTCTTTCACTTTCCTCCAAGGAAGATTTCTTTCCCAAACCTGGTGGGGGAGGGGCAGCTGTAACCTGCCTTCTATCAGAGGACATTCAAATTTGGACGTTCCTCAGAATTTGTCTCAAACTGGGACAATTTTTGACAAATGGAAATGATGTCAAGATGGTCTTTTCCATACAGTGGTGGTAGTTTAGAGCCCACCAAGCTGCTCTATCACTTCTCTTCCCAGCTGGACAGGGGAGAGATGGATAATGACTCATAGGTTGAGATGAAGCAGTTTATGAAAGCAAAAACAAAATTTGCACTAGCACAAACAATGAGAAGAAAAAAATTGGTTTATTTTCTACCCAACACACCGATTTATTCATTTTCATTGACTACTATCACCTGAACTTACACAGATAGATGTTATTTTCTCATTTCCCAGGCTTCCTCCACCTCACCAGATATTCAAAAACAGGCCATGACTTGTATTCCATGAGGACGGGTGGCCAGGGCAGGAAAAGGAGCACACTAGAGGGCTAAGCAGTGACACTGGCTCAGATAGGGTCATCATCACACTCTCCTTGCTCCTTACAAAATTCATTCTTTGTTGATTCATTGTCATCCCTGCTATTTTACTTCATGCCACATGGAGATGGGCTTGTGATCAAGGGGTGGCCTGGCCATGGAGACCATCACACAGGTTATCCATGGATGTGAAACGTGCCGCAATCGAGAGAACCACGCAAGTGAAATCTCCTTGAAAGAGACAGTGGTGGCTGGGTTAGATAGAGCTTGGATAGATCAGCTTGGTGGGCAACTGGCATCCAGCTAAGTCAGATCACCACAACAGTAAAGTCCCCTTTTTCCATTTTGAAATGGACAGGAGACACTGTTTGCCATTCAGTGCAGTGTTTGTTTGAATGAGCAAACAGCAAATTACAAACAATTAATAAATGTTATACCATAATTCCTGATATGGATCATCATTAGATTCATAAGTAGTGAAACCAACCAGTCCTCAATCACATTGTAATTAATTTTGATCCCTACTTAAAAAGGAAAACTTACTGAAAAAGGAAAAAAAAAGAGATTATGTATGAACAAAGAATAAGAAAATCATTACTCTGACAATGGAATATGCCCTACTGAAGCTGATCTTGGAACATCAGAACTGATCTTGGAAGGCAGAATGACACATATATATGTATGGTTTTTTATTTTTTAATCTTTCTTCCTATTTATTTTTCCCACTGAGAATTTTGAAAGGTATATTTTGTTGGGGAAAATAAAAAACGGAAGCACAAAACCCTCCGAAATAAAACAAAACCAAACTTACCAAAACCCAGCACTCAAGTCTCATTTTTATTTTTGATAATTGCAGTTGAGGTTCTTTTTCATCAGCATTTTCATGATCCTACTTGCAACATGGTTGTCACTGATGACTGGTGGTGTTTATTTATGAACACTAAGCGTTCTGCAAAGTCCATGATTTTTCTGTGTGGACTATGCTGACAAAAAAAGAATAGTCAGAGTTAGACACCTAGAAATTAAGTCTTGAAATCTTTAAAATGCAATAATATGTCCTGCCTGTAAAACATGATCAAATTTTGCATTTTCTTTTAAAGTAAAAAACATCTCTCACACGCCTGAATGTGGTACATTCAGGTGACAATTTTGTGACTGCATTGGTTTCAGCTGTGATAGAGTTTATTTATTTCACAGTGGCTTGTGTGGGGCTGTGTTTTGGATTGGTACTGAAAACAGTGATGATAATACAAAGACGTTTCAAGTATTGCTGAGCAGCGCTTACACAGAGTCAAGACCTTTTCTGCTCCTCACACCACCCACCGGTGAGGGAGCCAGGAATGTACAGGATGGTGGGAAGGGACACTGCCAGGACAGCTGACCCCAAATGCCCAAAGGGATATTCACAGAATCACAGAATTAACTAGATTGGAGAAGACATTTGAGATCATGGAGTCCAACCTACAACCTAATACCACCTTTTCAACTAGACCAGGGGACACTCATCTTAATGTGTGATGGGGCCTTGCTTTCCTGGGGATGGCTGAGCACCTGCCGGCCCATGAGACGTGATGAATTAATTAATTGTTTTGCTTTGTCTGCATGTGCAGCTTTTGCTTTCCCTATCAAACTGCCTTTATTTCAACACACAACTTTTCTGTCTTTCACCCTTCCCTTTCCCTCCCCCATCCCACTGCGGGGAGAGTGAGCAAGTAGCTGTTGGGACTGAGCTGTCAGTCAGGGTTAAAGCATGAGAGTGGTACCCTGCCATTTCTATGGCTTTAAAAGGATTTTCAATAGAAACATTTTCTCTGGCAAATTTTAGTGCTGAACATGATTTTCTAAAGAGTGAAGGAGTCACCAAAATAAATTTTTGTACATGCTCATATAAATTATACAGGTTAAACATAAACATGGCTAATTAAATGGTCTTTTGTTCACTTCTATATATATATTTTTATATATATATTTGTACATTCAGCTTTTGCAATCTATCTCCTACAATACCATCCTGAGAGCAAACATCTAGAAAGCACAAAATGGTAAAGAGGGTGTAGACATTACTGATATAGCCATTTGGATTTGGAAACAGCTGACATTATGTTTAGATAGATAGATAGATAGATAGATAGAAATGCAGATAACTGCAAAGTGCTAGTGCCAACATGTATATGTTCTTGAGCATAGATGAGGATAGGATATGTATAACTGTTCCATGTGTTCATGAAATGTTTAATATGTCTATCACATATAATTTTAAACTTAACAGTGAAAGTTACATTAGCAGACAGCAACTGACAAATGTTTGTCCTTCCTTTATGCTTTGCATTTCTTCTATCAAAGAACTCCTCTTGCTAGCAAGCAGGATATATAACATGCATACACAAACCCTATCAAAACAGTAAAACAAAAATTCGGCTGTCAAAATAAAGCAGAACTGTTGTGGAACAGAAGGAGGGTTCAGAAACAGTCGGTGTTTGTATACCAGCTTGTTCTTCGCAAGCAGTCTTGCAATTCTCATCTTACAGCTCCTCAGAAAAAAAAAAAAAAACAGAGCATCATAAACTGTTATACTTAAAAAGCAAGCACTTGAAAAGAGTGTAAGAGTTACAGCAAACTGCAACACACCTGAACAGCGGTAGGAAAGTTTGTTTCACAAAGCAATAGGTTAATTCATCTACTCAATAGTGGCAATTTAAATGCTTGTAAGAACTATTAAATGTGGAAACTGATGCATGTCAAGTGTAGCATTGTTTTGATGTTCTAAGTGGACCAGGGAAATGCTCTCTGTGATCCTTCCTATTAAAAGAAGCCCTGTGGTCTCACTCAAGCTTCACAGCCACTTACCAGCAGTAAACCCTGAAGAGCCATCTGAGGCTATGCCCTGAATGAGACAGCTTTGGACAGTCTACAGTGGGCAGCTCCTGATTCTGCCTGTCATGTCACCAACTACTTTCATTTTGGTCAAAACTGAATGAACTTCTCATCGTATGGTCTTAACCTTCAGGATAGAAAGAAAAATTTTTAACACTTTCCTAGTTATTCTAAAATGTTTCATTCATCAAGAAATACCATAATATCAAAGAAAATATAAGTTCAGTCTGCTAATGGTTGCTCACCTGTTGTGATGAACAGAAGGGGCTGCCCATTACCGTATTGCCAGAATACAGACCTTTCTGCCACTAAGTGTCCTCCTTAGATCTACTTGAGCAGCAATCTTTGCATAAAAATTTAATAAATCCTAAAAGATGAGAAAAAAAAGTGCCACCCACTGGCTAGAAAAATTTGATAGGGACTTCTGTAAAAATTGTCTGGTAGAAGTTTGTAATGTGCTTCAAGAAGCAATCAAATTACGTCCTAATCACAGGAGAAGGTATCTTTGCTATGATTACCTGTATTTGTTGAATATGTTATTTCTAAATTTGTTGAGTGAGTTTCTTCAAATAATTTTTTGTCAGGTTCAGCTGTTGCCTGCAGTGGGGCCGCTGGACCCACTGGAACCAGCTGTGTCCGGCATGGGTCAGCTCCAGCCTCTCTGCCCAGGAGCTGACCCTGCACCCCTCAGTGTTGCTGCCGCCTTGGGTATCTGTAAGTGATACAATCCTGCTTTGCCAAATTTGGTCATTTGTCAATATTTGAGATGCTGGAATTCATGCATTGCCAGAGCTCCTGTAACAGATTTTTTTTTGACTGAAACATGAGAGCACACCCAAAAAGCTGAACCCACAATACTGACTGGTACTTGGTTTTTCGTTCAGCTGCGTCTCTTTCATGACCATGAGAGTAAGTGGATGTACTGAAATGTGAGAAAAATGTTCTTTACTATTGCTCTTGACCCAGGAGGGTTGCTCATAATTTTCCCCTCTATCCCACTCTTCTCTTGTCCCTGTCTGAAGACAAATCTGATTTTGGGGAGATTTCTAAACCATATTTCTGGGCTCAGGGGTCTAGTGATGAGGATTAATACCTGAGAATGAATGTGACAATCTAGTTCTTTATTTAATTAAATTGTGGTTGTTTAATTATCACCAACTATTTCATATTTCTGCTTACTTTTTAAATGGTTGTCTATAAATCATAGCTCGAAATATTTTGGTCTTGTGTAATTTATCATGCTTTGTATTTTTACTGAAGTGGAAAGATACTTACTCAACAGATGGACTGGCTATGCCTTTACTGATAATGACAGTCACGGAAGAAAAATATTACTAGGAAACATAGAACAAGAAGGTTAATTAGCCTAATATTCATTATAGTTATCACATTTCAATGTAGTTTTAAAAAACATGCAGGTTTATGTTACAGCAAGATTTCTTATGCTACAGTTCATTGTCTTTTGATGAGCTATAAATCAGTATGAACAGGTTGGTAAAACTGCCCCAAGAAAAAAAAAGAAATAAAAATACAAAAATCCCCCAAAACACAAATATCACAAGTTCTTATTCACCTCTTTACATATGTTGCTAACTTCAAGCATGAAAAATTTTATGCAAATATTAAAATATCTTTTAGAAATAAATCAAATCAGTCTGGTAATAAAAATGTTTATTGAACCTTGTAGTAGAAAATCTTTATTTTTTCTCCATAAACAGCATGTGGCTTATTGCATTTTATATGGGCTGAAATCCAATGGACAATACTATTTACTCAAAGCAGCCATGAGCTGCTCCCTGAATGAAAAACAAGTTAAATGACAGTACTGTCACTGACTTCTTGTTACTCAGAAGGGTCCCCAAGCAATCTGATTCATGAAGATGATAATAATGCAATAGGATAACCTGAAATGTGATGGCCTGTGGTTATCTCATGTGATCAGACATGAAAAACAGAGGTTAATTTTCTTTCTCTTTTTTGGCAATTTCCTTGATTAAAATGACTGGAATTTTCTCTCCTTATCACTGTCAAGATGAACAGCCTTTGCGGACTGAAATGATCAATGATCATAAATTTCATAAGAGGAAAATGCTGTGAACTTTTCAGTCTCTGGATTGTATCTGTGTAATTACCAAGTCAGCAACTAACGTCAATGAAGGCTTTATTACAAAAGCATAATCACAGTGAATAAAATGCAATAAATACTTAAAAAAGAGTTCTCAGGCTGTCTTTGATTATTCTTTCCAAGGAAGATTAAACTTCACACGCAGCCACTGGTATCTTTATATTTTTATGGAAAGGCTGGAGCAGAGGGCTAACTGGAAAGAGGAGTTGAACAGGTGCTGTACATAATGAGACTTTCAAACCCTAGCTCTAGGATGGAGGAACAAAAGAGCTTGTGCTTATGCTGAAACATAACAGCAGCTCCAGATTTAGTGCTTGGTTAATTCAACTACTGTTGAAGAAATAGGCAGGCAAGGAACTGCACAACTCTGAGCTTCTTATTTACACTCCAGCTATGGGATAAATCTTCAGTTCTCTTCTAGATTATGTAAATAATGTCAGAAATAAATATTAGTATTGGAGATGGGAGGATTTTAGCTACTAACCACTCCACTGCTACCATTTCAGTGTTCGCATAAAATTAAAATTGGAGGCTATCCTTACTCCTACTTAGCAAAAGACAACTCAATCTAGAATGGTTCCCAAAATTACTGTGGTGTTTCTCTCAGTATAGAATAGCATCCATTCTATGTCCACACACCATAGCCCATATCTCTACCCTCACCTTTCTGCTCCAGATCTCAGGTTTGGAAAGCTGTTATCAGAGCCATTCATTCATTCATTCATTCACAGAGCTGGCTCCCGTCCAGCAGCAGGGATTTGCCTTGTGTATGGTAAATAATTCAGGAGCCATATATCAGTCTTGCAGGAAGGCCTCTTCGGCTCAAATTGTCCTTGAAACGAAATAGCAGAAATAGCCCAAGACCCAGAGTTTTTGCTTTGGAAGATTCAGCCATTTCTGGTTCACAAGCAGGCTGGTTCTGAGACCCAGATGGTCAGAGATACCATGGTGATGATACTATGGCTTTCTTTCAGTGAAAAGTTTGGTTCAGATTTTTAGATTACAAGTATTACAAAGTATTTGATGGGCTTTGCCAGATATTTTCTTTTTCACCTCCTCATGTTTAAAGCATCATCTTACCATGATTCCATCAGACCCAGCAGCAGTGAGCAATAAACATTTTCTACTTACAAACACCTCAGCATACTAGCACCTGATTCTGTGCCACTATAGCATCTTCCTTTTCTTTTAAGGAAGCTTCTTTGGCTATGAAGAGTGTTGGGAAATGGATGGAAGTCTCTGTTCAGGAAGGCAGGGAAAGCACAGCTGACTGAGGAAGGCTCCCACAAGCAGGAGAGCCTTGCACACACCACAGTGATGTCTGCTGTGGAAATGAATCACCTGGAGGGGTTGGGCCCTGCAGTGTGAGATTCAGACATGCAGAACACCAAAGGCTACACCCGAAAATGAGTGAGAACATCCCCATACCGTTTCTGTGGCCAACAAGAGTATCTTCATCTGTGTTTCATCATTTTACACTAAGAAGAAATGGAAACTGTTTGGGAGATCTTAAAATTTATTTTACCCACTAACTATGCTACTTATCTATTGTATTGCTCTGTTATGATTATGAGACAGTAGAAGCAAATGAACAGAAGAAAAACAAACTCTTTTTATGCACACATATTTTGCAATGACCAGAAACAATGAAACATACAGAAAATGTCATATTGAATGAACTGCCGTTCCAAGATATAACGATCTTGAAAGAAAAAAATATTAATAAGATGCCAACATTCTTTATGGAAGCAAATATTCAATTTTGATGCTCTTAGCTGTTATCCATCCCTTGATATAAAAAGCTTAATGATGCATAGAAGTTTACACAAGCCTTTTGCAATAGGCTGTATTGGATCAATAGCATAAATGTTGACACGTGTATGGAAACACATGGGTGAGGAAATAAATTACTTCAGGTTAGAGTTGCCACAACAGAAATCTAAGGATTCATCCAATCCTTAACAAATGTAATGGAAAACATTTAATTTTTTCTTTGTGCTTTACAATGTGTGCTAATTTCTGTTCTGTTAAAAGGATTGCTTCTTTGTGTTGTTGTCATGGTTTAGGAATGGTACTCCTCAATTTAATTCTCTCAAGGCTCTCCAAACCCATGCAGCCACTCACTCATTCTTCCACTTCTCTTCTTTCTCACACTCACCCACACCACAGGTGGACAGAGAGGAGAATTGGAGACACAAAAGGCAAAGGTCACAGGTTTATATAAGCACAACTTACTGGAAACAGCAATGACGTAAGAAAATGAACAGTAACAGCAACAATACTAATAACAAAATGTATAAGAAAAATATATTCACATGCAAAACCCATGACAATAAAACAATATTAGATGGCTCCCCCACAACGTTTTCTCGACCAGAAGGACCCCCTTTTCCCTGGAAGAGAGAGAGTCCCTTTTCCCCACCCCTAGCCATGACATGAGGTGGTATGGAAAAACCTCAGGGTCCTGGCCATGCCACCTCCCAGCTACTGCAAAATTAACCCTGTCCAAGTCAGAGCCAGGACAGCTGTCCTGGTAGCTGCACAGAGAGAGAGGTGTAGGCATATGAAGGAACAAGAAATTGCATCAGAGAAAAAATGACAGATGTTTGCGCAGAGAAGCTTCTGGAGCATGAGGGTAGGATATCCATGAAGAGATATTGAGTGTGTGAGAAACACAGCCAGCACTGACTTAGCACAGTAGAGAACAGGAAAAGTCTCAGTAGATCAAGGTGCTCTAGCAGGGCATCAGAGGGAACACAATGAAAAATACCACCAGGGGATTCAGAAAGATGTAAGTAATGTCTTCTGTAAACCAGAAAGTCTCCAAAAGACTGCTGGCACATATGGGAATCTGTAAAAAAGTAATAGCAATGATGGAAACAGAGAGAGAAGAATGACCCTCCCTCACTGGGTTGCTTTTTACAGCTGTGTTTTATTTCATGAAAGAGATTCTCTCAGCAGGATGCAAACAATTTAAAGCAGAGAATAATTAGTTATTCACTAATATAGGCAGTAGGTATGTAGGATGACCATGTCACTCTGCCAAGCATTAGCATAGTTGCTCTGAACATCTCCCCACTACATCTTGCTGGACTGGACTCTCAAATAGTTTAATTTCACAGTCAGTTTCCAGCCTCTTCTCAGCACTAGATCCTATATCTAGTCTCAGATTTTCCCTTACTAAATACCCACCACCTCTCCTAACTCCTCATTAAGGCTGCCTCTTTTAGATGTCTTTTCCAATTTGTCTCATTAGATACTTGCTGATTCTTCCCCTATTCCACACTTGACACTTTCTTGCTCCCACTGTTTAAAGATTATTTTCTTAAACATTTTGGTCACTACTGTGGCAGATTTCTGTGAGGGCAGGAAGAGAGGATGCAGACAGAAAAGAAACTGGTAGTTTCATAAGAAACCATCTGGTAGTGCCCTACTCCTGACCATTCCTTCCTTAGCTGGGGCTGTAGAGCTTTCTGAGGAGACCTTAGTCAGCTTGTGGAAAATAGTCCCTGAGCTAAAACATGGGAGATTTCTGAGAATATATAAAATATCTAAGGCTGTATGATGAGGGCTGCATTTGCTGTAAACACAGCTGCTGTTTACATTGCTTCTTCTAAAGAATGCAAATCCAGTCGACGTGATTAGATGCTATTATCTGCTATAAAAGAATATCTGTGATATGCTTCATGACAGAGAGCAGCAATTCTCTTGCCCAAACACAGACATCCACTTAAGGTGCTCCTGAAAAGGAGCCTGAAAAGGCTTTTTCCAGGTTGCCTGAAAAATCCTCACAGGGCTGGCAGACACAGCCAAGAGGAGATCCATATCCTCGTGGAGAATGAGCTGGTTGTACACTAAGAGTATAGAGAATCATAGTGGCACCATGTTTAGGCACTTGAGCTGGCTAAAATGCTTCCTAATGATCCCTGATCAGCAAACTATTTTTTGCACCGTTGAGAAGAGTCTGCTGTAATCATTGAGGAAAAAATTTTACTTTGTGTATTTTTGCTTTTATTGCATCTGTTATCTATTTAGTTGTGTGCCTCTTGCAATAAATGTTATCCAAACTCTTTGTGTTGTGTGGTGATTCAGGCTTTTTTGTGCAATTTACATTTCCAAGTGATTTTTTTTTCCTATATTGATAAAATCTTTAAATAAAAATATCTATTCATTTCTTTGCAAATCCTAGACAGCATTATATTTTTCTTTTAAAGAAACAGGTATCTCAAGGGATGAAACAAAGAACTTTTTGCAAAAAGACCAGTTACAATCCAAACTGAATACATTAAAATGTAGTGTAATGAAATGTGACAGGAATAAGAATAGGGGAAATGCAACATGATGCAAAAGGAATAAAATAACCCAACAAGACTTAAGACAATCTTGCATGCAGCTTCATGAATTTCACGAATTTTCTGTAGTGACCCTGTTATTGATCATACAGGTATAGTTGTGTTGGCTACATAAATAGCAAGGAATTAGGATCTTAAAACTCTGTTTCCTTGTAAGTTTCTACTTTAGTGTTAGCTTAAACAACCGCTGTCCTCGTGTGTCAGTACAACTACTGATATGATGAAACAGTTTGGGGATTTCATACAGTTGAAAAATATTGCTTCAAATAGAGGTGTTATTTTGCAGCTAGTCTAGTTACTCTTTGTCCAGTTGCACTCAGAATATTGCTACATAAATAAATGTTCCCACTTTTCTTTTTTTCCTTTTCTTTATCGACAAAACTTACAAACAAACAATGACAAACAAACAAAAAAAAACCAACAAAAAAGACTAAACCAAAAAAACCCCAAAACAACAAAAACCAACCCCAAACCCCAAACCAACAACGACAAAAAAGCACCTTTTGATGATTTCCCTGATTTCCCTTTAATGTACTGGACTTCACAAGGAGTCTGGTTTGCTAAAAAATCTGTAAAGTTTAATACCATTTATTTAAGTATTTCATCCATTTGACCATATTGAATATGGGAATAAAAATGTATGTACATTGATGACTAATCAATGATACAATCCAGTCTGATATTGTAAGATACAAGTAAATAAGTAGGAAGGCTTGGTTGCAACAAACATATTTGAAGAGGAGTAGCTCCACTTTTCCTTTTTTTACCATTTGGTTAAATAATTGCATTTCTTTTTACTGTATATCTTTTATGCTTGCTGGATTTTTTTTTTTTTTGTATTAATCTTCTTCCACTGTATCTTTGCAACTCAGTCACCTGCATCTCTCTTTCATTCCCCTCACTGCTAACTTTCCACATGCTAAGCCTTTTGTGCACAACTTAGTTTTTCCAATAGAAAAATTTCCGTCAAGATTATGAAAGAAAGGGGTCTGTTTTTAAGGGGAAAAATAGGCAAGCAATACACCTCAGTTTAGGGCAGGATTTCAGTTGTTATCATCTTTATATGACTATTTTTCATATATGAGATCAGATTAGCAGGAGATAGGGCTGGAAATGTAGGCAGAGGAAAGTTACTCCTTGTGATAACTTCCCTTTTAAAAACATCACCTTTTATTAAGCAGCTGTTTAAGCTGTTAAGAAGCTGGAAAGTGAAGTTCTGGCCCTGTGAAATCTTCTGTTAACCTTCTCTTATTGAGGGCAAATAAAGGACATATTGCTGGATCTTTACCTACTCCGCTGGCCTCATGGATGAGTTTCTTAAGAGAATTTGATTGGCTCTCACCATTGGAAACCTTTTGGTCCAACTAACGAGCAGCTTTAAGGAGCCATGGTAATAATAATAGTTTTAAATAGTGCTCCGGGGAATGCTCTTCCCAGGCAACAATTATGTGCAGAGTTAGCACTTGTACCAAATTTCAAGGACAGTCTAAATTTTTAGCATATTTTCAGATTCCTATTTCATTCTGTGTGACTGAGGAAACTATTATTGCTATTGCACTGCATGAATGGAATATGCAGGTAGAACAGGGCAACACTATAGGGGAGACAACTGCACTCACACCTGATAAGAATGGAATCCTCTTGATTCTTGTGAGCATTACTGTGCAGTTTAAGTACCTAGGTGGTTAGTTAAGGTTTTCCAAAGTTCAAAATCCGTGCTTCTGCTTGTAGCAAATTGCTTCATTTAAAAAAAACTGTATTTTAATCTCTAAAATGTCTTTCAGACAGAAAAGCAGTGTCTTTCAGAGCATGTAACACTCTGGGGAAAATGCTATATTCTGTCTGGGTTGTCTTTCCAAATTCTGTCTTATAGCATTACTCTGATTCAAGAAGCTTTGTAGATAACAGAGGCAAAAATGTCCATGAATACTGATTTAAGTTTGGAAAATAAAATAAAATTACAATACATTCTGGGTTCTTTTTGAAAATAATCAGATATATTTGTTGCCAAGTATGTTTACCTTCAAATAAAATCGCGTTTTGATTTTCCTATATTATGGTATGCAAGATACTTTAAAGCATTTCTCCTCTTTGATGTTGTAAGGGGAAGAAAAAATCTCTAGTGTAGATTGTGGCTTTAAAGTTAAATGGCAGCACTTACACCAAAGCTCCACCTGGAAACCAGAAACCCACCTTAAAATAGACGAGGTTAAGACTTGCAGCACATATCAGTGAGAGCAAGTGTGACTACACATCCCTAATACCATTCATTACTTCGTAACTGATTTCATTCATTAAACAACAATCTCCGTTTGCAATCCAAACTGCCATTTGTGACCTGTATCTCTCTTGTCTTAATTCTCTCATGCTGTAGTAGGATAGAGAAGAGCTCTAGCCTGTTGTTCTATTTATGACACTTGTGAAGAATGAGCGCCTTTTGGAAGAAGGAGAAACCTGGAAAACCTCTAGTGATATTTCTCCAGTGCACTTTGCTGTTCTTTAGTGATTTATGGCTGAGACTGCCTGAATCCTATCCACATTGTTGTGATCTAATAATCCTTTCTCCCCACACTCCCTGTTCTGTTTTTGTTGTTGGTGGTGGTTATTTGTATTATGTGTGTGTATGGTTGGTTTTTATTTAATTTATTTAGGTTTTTTGGTGACTTGGTTGTTTGGGTTTGGTTCACCTTTTGAACCTTCATGCAATTTTAGCACTTTAAACATCTTTTTGCCTGACTGTGGCTACTTATTAGATAAAGGGTACCTTGTTTGTTAGAAGCCTTCCCTCCCACACGCCTTTGTTGTATCAGTCTTTTGCAAGGGTAATGAACACATGCTCAAAAAAACCTATTGCATTTTTCAGAACTCAGCATGAAGAATATACTATGAAAAGATCTGTGTGCTGTGGGAGTAGATAATTGAATGACTGCTCAGGTTCGGGTTGGTTTTTGGATTGTGCTTTATCCAATTCCACACAATCGCCATAGGCTTGGGCACGGGCACTGAGACATCACGGTGTGAGTCTGTGCAGCACTTGTCTGGGACACAGGGGATCATCTGCAGCCTGGCATACACAGAGATTTTCAACCTATATTAAAGCATTTTACCTGCTCTGGGGACTAACATAACACAAGAAGAATAGGAGCAGCCTTTGGGCAAAATAAAGAGCTATTTTAACTCTTCGTAGTAGCCTGTATTTCCATTTCCTCCAGAAAGAAAAACTTTTTCACCAGGAGTTGATCTGTGTTTTCCTTTCTCTACCAACATGCCAACTAACATGATGAAATGCATTAATGCCTGTGTAACATTATTTTATAGGTATCAAATGAAGCATGTTTTTTATCAGAATGTATATATGACTATATGTTCACAGGTAGCTCTCTTTTCTGTTTCTTTTTTTTTGCCTTTAATGTTCTATTCTGGAAAACTTATAAAGACTCGGGATTTCAAAGGAGTCTGACTTATGCTTCAAGTTTGTATTTAGAGGTATTGATAAATGTGGTTTAAGTCCTTTGGGATCCCATGGAGAGACAGAAGACGAGTATGTTTTCCCAGATGTATTCAAAGGGAGCCTAAATGACAGGTTAATTTGCAGAATATTGGGTTTAGGAATTCAAAGGCACTATTTATCCCAAGATCTAGCTTCAAAAGGAGGTAAATGTGGTATAGGGAAAAATTCAAGGGTGTATAGAAAAGTTGTTTTTCTATTTATCTATTAAAAATGCTAAGGTGAGATCCTTGGAGAAAAGAGTATTCATGAAGTTATATGAAAGGGGTTTTTTAAGCACAGAATTCCCAGGCGATGAATGCTAGGAGTATTTGAGGACAGGAAGTCCTAGAAATAGGTTGGTTCATCCAAGCAAATCATGAATGGATTATTACCAGCAAGCTAAAAGTATCACAGCTTGTATGTACTGCAAATGTATTTAGTGGGGAAAA
>VWZT01006284.1:916229-931900 GCA_013397055.1 Pachycephala philippinensis
AGCTGACACTCTGCTTTTATTTCTTTCATTAAATAGTCTGTGTATCATACATTACTTTTATTCATTTTTTATGTCCTGTAACAGCAAAATACTCCTTTTGAATGAAACATTTTGAATTTCTGGGAGTGATATTTTTCTCATTTGGTTCCCAGCTCATTCCCGTGATCAAGAGTGTTCAAGATATCATGGGATTCCACAGTGGAGATTAAGTACTGGAATACATCATACTATTAGCCACTGACAATGTGCCAATAGTGCCTACTGACTTCTAGAGCAAGCCCCCTGTTTGATAGACAAAAGTTTTTACTTAGGTAGAGACGAGTCCAACACGGTTCACAGGCCCCTCTTCCCAAGCGGTTTTCTGTCAGTCTGGCAAAAATCACAGGGTTTTCAATACCAGAAACACTTTCCTTTCTCTGTAACAAATAGACATTTCTAGCTTTCATGGTTACAGAAAAAGCTTGAAAATCTGGATTCAAAAAGAATGAACTTTTGAGAACACGTGATAAAGAAGCTAACAGTTATTTTGAAAAGATTCTTGTGTAATTTGATGCGGTCACACTTCTTTTATAACTAATGAATGCATGCAATTAGTTCATTGAAACATAGAACATCTCATTGGAAGAGGCACATAAAGGATCAAATTCCATCAGTTTCAAGACTAAAGCAAAATTGAAGGTAGATAAGGTCTTGTCCTGCTCTAGACCAACCAAAAAGCCCACTGTGTTTAATGTGCGGAACTAAGAAACATTGCATAAACCTGGGCGTATATTAAATTGTGTTTGGCTACAGGCTTCTTTCGTGTTTAGTTTTGTACATAGGCATTCACATACCAGATATGATTAATGTTTGTTTAAAATTTCAATAAAACCACTCAATATCAACTAATAGTGTCTATAAAGAAGATCTTAAGTTTTAACAACAAAATTAATGTTGTTATATAAAAACAAAATTAACAGCAACAATAATTAAAATAGAATCATAATAGCAGAGTAGTAGTAAACGCACTACAAGTATGATATTAGCATGCCTTAGGATTTTTTATTCTCTTTATTTTTTTATTCTTTTTCTCTCCACTTTGATAAACAGAAAGAAAGCTCAGCTGTAAATATGCTTTTCCTTCTGTTTTGTTTGCTTGTTTGTTCTTGGTTTTTTTTGGGTTGTTTGTCTGTTTTTGTGATTTGCTTGAGTTTCAGGGTTTTTTGCATTTCTGAGAAAAGATTTTGGGGAAGATAATATTTTCTGTGCTTCTGTGCATTCCTAAGAGTTGGGCTAATGGTGGTGGTTACTAGACTTAAACCAAGCGTATACATCTGAAAGATCACAGTCAACAGAGATGAAAGTTGTTAAGGTGTGAGTCATCTGAACTATCTGAGATTTTTCTTTTAGTATGAGATGAGCTTGACCTATAAGTGTCTGTCTCTTTATACTGGCAATAACAAAGCTTGGGATCATGAACTTGGATTAAAACTTTTATACTGAGAATCTGTTCATGTTTAAATAAGGACATATTTAATCCTGTTGTAGAAATCTGACTATTTTTGAGATTCTTGGCCTTATTGCCTCTGCACCTCAATAGTGATATTAGTGTAAGTGGTACTAAGAAAGATGGGAGTGTTCTTTAAGAGGGATATATACAGGAAAATTAAATTCAAATTATATTGACTTTTAAATAGTTTTTGTATGAATATATTATTTTAAAATTTTCTGTATATCCCCTTGAGATTTTTAAACATATACCACAATACGTTTAATTATATACATTTTTTGAATATATACTGAAACTATGTAAATATGTAGTTGATAAATTAGCAACTATACAGTTTCAGTTTAATAACAGAAATCAGTTCTGTGCTTCGTCTTCTTGAAGACAGAGAGAGATATTTCAATCTTTTCTCTTCTTATGCTTGTCAGTTGACAAGATTTCTTTTGTTATGATAATTGAATTGATGCTTAATTGTCATATGTATAATTTATATTACTTTGGTTTTATTAATCAGTTCCTAATCCTTTCTCATTCTATTTTTTGCAGTTTAAACAGCTACTGAGTTATGCAAAAGTTACCTAAATCAGTGCTAGCAAATTACTCTGGGAACTGGTCTCATTATTTGGCAATTGATGAGATATTTTTATCAGTTTGTATATCTCAGCCTCTCTCTCTCCAGCTATGACTTTCTATTCCTTCTTCCGTATGTTCTCCTCAGGGGATAATTTTTTTTATGATATTTATTAATTTTTTTTGTGTAGTTATAAATATTCAGCAGTCACAAATAACAATGAGCTGTTTCTCTCTCTTTTAGGGTTTTCCTCTTCATATAGATTTAGTTAATGCATTTCTGCTTTTTGCCCCCTCACACTGAGGTAAAAATATTTCAAGGTTGAAAGTACTTGCAAAAACCCGAAGGTATATTCATAATAGAGAAATAAAACCTGCTTATCTCCTTTTCATGTTGCTGAATATTTGAAGTTCATTGGAAATTATAGTGTTAATTATAGAGGATGAAGAAATTCACCCTTCATTTTTGATCCTATCAGATGTCATTAACTAAAGAGCCTACAGAAATTTTGCCTGTTTCTTAGCCTAGCATTTAGTTTTCCCAGGAGTATGTAGCAGGTGTTTCCAAATGTAGGGCACTGGCTAGGCAGAGGACAACTGGGTTGATGCCATTCCCCTGCATTCATTCCTTGGAATTAAGTGGATTAAAGCTGTTGGAAATATATCTTTGTGTGCAGCAGTTACACTTCTGGGAACAGTGTAACAGAGTTGTTAGATAACCTCAATATCTTCCTACTATAAGTGCTTGCATTGAAATCAAGAAATCAATCAGGTCAGTAAAGTTAACAAGATATTCAAATATCTGCAGGAAAAAAATCCTGATTGCCTCTGTTTATATGTACTACACCTACACTCAGGATTTTTTCTGTGATTATGCAGTTAAAGTAACTATGGAGTTGCAGCTGCTTTAAAAGACAACATTAACAAATTTCTGCTACTGCAACTGTATGTGAAACTCACAGCTCTGGTTTTTGGGTAAACGACTGACAGCTTTTAACCACTGGCATCATTGAACCTGAGAAAATAAATTGGTACATGTATTGACCTAACCATGCTTTCAGAAGGGACGAGAGACTTAGGTGGCCAGAACCCCAGGGCACTGTTGAGACTACATTGAGTTTTCATTCTGCTAGCAGTACAGAATGAACTTTATAAGCCCTCTCGAGCTACACATCAGTAGAGGTATATAACACTGCACATTTATTTCTAAGATCAGAACCCTGGATCCTAGCATTCATAAATATAACCACACAGGAAGTATTTTTTTAGAATCTAATGATCTCAGAAATAGGGACAGGTGCATAGATGAGCAACAAAAAAAGCTTTTATATCAGTTAGCTATGACTAATAACAGATCTCTGAAAACCTAGGAGTATAATAATTTTCGTATTTCTTATTGCTAATATGAAACATACCATGGGTTTCATAGGTTGGCCGAAAGGTGCTTATAAAGTTCAGATAATCTAGGAATATCAGTAAAGATCCTGTAGGATACAAAATATACATTCCACAAATCTTTGCTTAGTTTCTGGTTTGTTCTGTTATGTTTTTCATGGCATAATAATGACTTCTTAGGCATTTGTTAGAACTGTTAATATGAAGTAATATTTCAATTAACTAATACATTAATCTCTCTAAATCAATTAAGATATTTCAAAAAAAAAAGCAAATAATTGGGTTGAAATCACACAGTTTATTTATTCTTGAAATTAGAACCAGACAAATGAGCAAATGTTATTAAAACTTTCAGCTGTGAGCTAATCAGTGTTTAACTGGCCATAGAGCAGCAGTGCAATCCACACTGCAATCTGTTACTGAACATGATCCTATTAAAAAAAAGTCCGTTAACATGAAATGTTAGAGAGCTGCAATTATGAAAGTTAAATCAGAGTGAGGTTATTCTAAAGAGTAATGTTTTAAATGGATATAATTCTAAGGGACTGCATATTGCACAACAAATGTCTGATCTGAAAAAGGCTGCAATGTAAACATTTAAATAAGTTTTCAAGTCAACAATTGTACCCATGTGAGCATATTTTCCCTCTGTTTCAAGGATGAACTCTGTGTGTACTGCTTGATATACAATTAGGAAGAAATTCCTGAAGCAAACTTTTCTGCAGTGTGCGTCTTTCCATTTCCCCTTGCCTGTTCACACAAACCTAATAGAAAATTAATGCCTTTCCTCCTCTTTCTGAGGTTTGTTTGCAATTAGCCAGCACACTTAAAAAATAGTAGTGAGAGATAGCAGATAGTAAACCAGATGGCAGAAATGAAAATAACATATGATCCCTTAAACTTTATTTTCATTTGGTCTTTGGATCTAACTCCACATATAAAACATGGCTTATTTTAATTTGAAATATATTGAACGGCAATTTTTTAAAAGAAAACCCAATGAACTCGAGACATCGGATTTTGCTTTAGTCTCCAACTTGCAATGAATGTTTTGTCAAATCTTTTCTTAATTCTATACTTCAGCAGACTGAGAGAGCACAGAGATTCGAAAAATTTTCTTCAAAGGGATTATACAAATGGCATATTGACAACATATTATTTTTGCTTTTTAGCAGTGCTAGTTATTTATTGGTGCTAAAAGAACAGAGACATGGAACTAAGTAAACTTTATCCTCCTAAAACCGTAACGTATATTTCTTTTCTTCTGAATGAGCAGACTGACGATTTCAATGTACAATGGAAAATGCATATACATACGTAAGTTAGCTTTCAACTACCTGGCCCAGTGACTGCTCAGGATCCTAAGGATGCTTTTTCAGCTTGTGTTGAGTTCATTGGTCTTTCAGGTAGTTCACTATTGTCACTTATACTAGATTACTGAAAGGCAGTTTGCAATTTGACAACAAAAGTTGTAATTGTGCTATGACAGGGAGGCAGATTTACCCTGCACCATGCTGTCCAGTGTACTGTGTGTAGCTGCAATGACCAAGTTGTACACAGGCAGCGCACAGTATTTGGACCTTGACAAAATAAAGTGGATTGTTTTTACAGCTTAGGCTTCCTCTCTCTTTTTTGTTTTTGTTTTTTTTTATCTCCTTTAAATTGACATCATCACATGATGGGAACCTCTGCGGTTTCGTTACGTGGCAGACATGCAGCAAAATTACTTTAGGAGAGAGGTACTGTAATCCAAAAAATCTGCTGCTCACCTGCTGATGAAAAGTGGGACAGTGCTTATATACGGCAGAACATCAGCATGTTCTCTGTGAAGGTTGATTACAAATTCTGTTCATGTCCTGGGTTACCATAATAAAAGAATAGATCAGAAAACTTGAAACACAGTTAGACCCTCTAACTTTGTGTTACAAAGCCCGTATTCTCGTAACTGTCTTTCTTTCTGTGTTGTTTTACTGTAAGTAACAGAAAGGCTTGGTTTTTTTCTAAAATAATTTTTCTGCTCACCATTTTGTTTTCTCTCTTCCCATTGGATTCCCCCAAATAAACTTCCCTTAATATTATTTCCAGAGGAAGAAGGATAGGAGAAGGTAAGTCTTATGAGGGAAGTCTGCATCCTTTCTTATAGCACGAAAAAATTCTGCAGGAAATCATCAGATTCTTCTGAAATATTAGATGCTTCCTATCTGATGCTGAATTATCCTCACAATATAATAGCTTCATTCTTTGAGACACTTAAATATGAAAGGATTGGAGTGTAGCATCCAGATGATTATTTTAATCCCCTGGGTCACAGGGAGACCAACTGCTTTGCTTCAGATATTAACAGGATCAAGGAAGAAACTGAAAGCTCAATTCCCAAACTGCAGACTAATCCCCCAAACACTGAAATCTTCCATCTTCATGTGTAAGAGCTTCGCATAAGTAGATTGCATCAATGGACAAAAAAGGACTGAAATACTCTTTGAGGATTCTGTAAGGTAAAACCTGTTAGAGGATTCACATGTAGGCTCCTAGATGCCCAGGAGCCTTCTTATGGGTATCTAGCTCATGAAATCAGCAGGAATTAGGTGCAATGTAGAAGCACTGTAAGAGCAAATAAAAATTAAACAAACCTAAAAACAAATAAATAAAATAAAATACAATCTAAAAACTTGAGACAAGAGGATACAAAGCCAAAATGGAGATTTGTACTGAATTAGATGCTGTCTCTTTCTCTGCTATTTGCACACAACAACCAGAAATTTCTTCTATTCATATCACTTATATCCAAGATAGTTTTGTAGGTACATTATTGTAGGAACCCAGGTCCACCAGATGTTAGCTGCTATAGAAATAAAAGGCAATGACTCTATATTTTCAGGTTTTTAATAGTTTTAAAATTACCTCAAAAAGATAAATTAGTTTTCTAGGATATGTCCCTTTTGACATGCACAAACCTCTCTGAATCCTTTAACTATGCTCATCTCTGACAGTCTTCAGATAAAGTTTTCGACTTACTACTTTTTGATAGCTGTATTTGTCATAAATATTTCTTACTCTATTCTTTTTAATTTTCAACAACTGACAGTACAAGCAATCCTTATGTCATTCATGTCATTCTATTCCTTATATTTTAATTAACCCTCAGATGTATACAGATTGGCGTTTGGATTCACACGGTGGCTGAATTTGTTTGTTGATTAAATTTCAGCTGCTCACTCACTCAGAATTGCTTTCAGTTTTTCAGTCAAGTTTGGAGCCAAATCATTGTGAAGAGGCTGTTTGTTTATTATAACATCCAGACTAGCAGAAGACTTTTATTTTTTTGGAAACTCACTTAAAACAATAAAATCACAATCTGGACATCATTCTGCTGTTTGCTTCTTGAAAATACCTGTTGTTTCAATCAAAATCAGTGAGTGAAATACAGGCATATCACTTAAGCTGCCTTCTCTGAATATTTTTCCAAAATTGGCTTGCTGCTAGGGCACGAATAAGTGAACAACCTCAGAAACTGTTCTTACTTGAGGCAGATGGTAGTAGTATCAAAGCCCAGAAGACTTCCAACTGCTCTCATGACTATAATCACCTCTGAGCCAAACAAATATTTAGGAAGAGTTTGAAAGATGTGCATATTTAGTACAGTGGGAGGAAGAGAGTGAGAAAGTAGGTTATAGAAAACTCAAACTCATTGAATCCCTGGGCAGTAGGTTAACAGAGCTTCGATTGAAAGTGTTAACTGTTTCCAATGAGGTATGCACGGCACTAATCCAATGAGATAACATAGAGGAAGCAATTTTTATTCCCTTCCAGACGGGAAAAGACCAAACATCGGTTTTGTTACTCTGAAAATGGCTTTGCTGCAGATGAACATTTCAATTCTGAAGTGTCAAAGATGCTACTGAGTGAAATGATGCTATTTATAGCAAGATCTCAGTTTTGTTTGCTACCATTTTTTCATGTGTATATCAATTTTCATTAGGTTTTTCTCAGTTTTGCTCTGCACTTAATGAACTGGGATGCAGGAGCGGGGAGAGTGGGGGGCAGTGTTAAGGTGCCTAACACTAGAATGCTTAAAAGTTTATACTCTTGGTGAAACAAACCTCTCTAGGGAAAGATTCACAGCACCTGAATTACACAGCAGTTGTGATCTACAAAAGAATCCCAGATTCACCTCTGTGTATTATCCTAAACTTCTAAAGAACGTTTCATTGCTATTAAAGGAAAAAGTTTGAAGTACACAGAAAACCCTCGCCTTGACGCTTTCCACTTGACACAATTGTTTGAATTCTAGGGGGATAATAATCCTTAGTTCTTTTCCAGGAGAGCAGTTGGGTCTCACTTTTTCAGATAACAGAAACAGAATTCTGATCTGTTTGATCAGAATTAAGTAAAAGATTAGTGTTTGAAATTTAAAACTGTAATAGGCCAGAAGATACATGGAGGATACTAATGGAGGTCTTGAAATTTAAGACTTATATATCACTTTCAGGCATAGTCCTGAACAAATCCAGACACACACGAAAAAATAATATTATTAATAATAATGCTCTAGAAGGCTAGACAGTAGAAATACGGAAAAGTAACTTGCTTTGTGCTAAGACTAGATGAATGAAGTGATCAGTTTGGAAATCTCTGTGCAAAAGGCCTCATAAGTTTTTTTTTGTTGACATTTATCTGAATAATTTTGTAGCTAAGCTTGAACCAGAAGGGCTTAGTTGCATTTGGATTTTTTATTCCTGCTTCCCAGCAGCTGATCTGAATAGTCCTTCCACAACCTAATTTTCCAGACTCTTATTCCCTATTTCATTATTTTCATCTTTAATACTCCGAACATGTCCCTGGATAGTTTTGATAAACAAACTTGTGTCCGGATTCCTTCACATTCCTCTACTTTGAAAATAAAAATGACTGATAACAATAAAAAAAGCAAAATGGAAAACTGAGAAGTTCTATACCTTCTGTAGCCATCTGACCCCCATTTATTCTTCCTCCCCATTACATATATTCTGCCATGACCACTCCAGCTTCTTTGTTAGTGTCATTGGGAAAATAATAATTCTCATCACTGTTCCTGGAGAACAAGGGCTTTTGGAGAGAGGAAGAACTTTTTACTCAAATATTTGACGAAGGATTTTATATCAAAATTTTCAGTGCTAATAGGAAGGGGTGAACTTCCATACCCTAGGATTGAAACTTGTGATACATTGTCATTCCGTCTACTTAGAAAGTAATTTCTCTTACCTTCTGTGGGATAGCACAATAGTTGGTAACTAAATTGATAAGCACCCTATGCATAGTTCCACCTAGAAATGTTTTACTCTGCACTTTTCCCCATTTCCCAGCATGCATGTTGCATGTTTCTTTCAATTTAAAATATTCTTTTGTTAATGTTTCTTGAGTGATGGGATATGGTGGAGTGTAAGGGTATTAGCTAGCCTATAAAAGGAGAAAGTATTGGCAGGCCCTAGGCAGCACAGTGATCATGCTGAGACACTTCTGCAGAAAACAGTGTCCAGAAGTAAAAAAAAAAGATGTTCCTTTCAGAACAACAATTTGCAAACTACAGCTGCGTTATTTTTGACAGTTTTTCATAAAGCAGAATAACCTTGCAAGGTGAGGTGGTTCTTGAACAGCTTTAAGAATCCAAGAATAAAGTGTCATTGCTGATGCATCCCTGGGTGCTGATACAACCATTCTCTTAATTTCCAAAGGAATAAGCCTTGCATCACAAGCCCTTATCATCACAGGAAGTGTAGCAAGCTGTTTCAAAACCAAAGACATCAAGCACAACCCAAATGGCATAGATTTGATAGCACTGGATTGCCTATTATAACCCATAGTTGAAATTAGTTCTCTCTCTGTTGCTGTTTTGCACGAAGTATGAGTCCATTCCCGTCAGCCATTGCTCTGTCCACACATCCCGATTATATTCTACATCTTCCACTCATCCATCATCATCATCATCTGCTAAAAGTTCAGAGGTATTACCAGTCACTAACCCTATCTCAAGTATTCTCAGGATGTCTTCTCTTATGCAGGCCTCAAGGGTTTGAAACTCTGTTCACAGTGTGGGGAAATTACAAGTTTTATTACCATGGTCTTACGGGAAATGACAATGCTAACAGTTTGTTGTCTGGGCTGAATCCGTGTGCCCTTGGAACATGTGCTTTATTTCTTGTAGTAGTGGTGGTATTAGAGTGCAGGGGAATGAACTGGTGGGTCTGCTTTCCAAAGCAGGTTTAGCCTCAGAAGTGAAGGCTGATCACCTGGAGGATCTCCCCAGGGACATCTCACAGTACAGTAGGATTGGCTTTCTACAAAGCAATGGGAAAGGATGGGTAAAGAACAGGAAGCAGTGAGCCCTAGACTCCGTGCTGGGCCGTGGGAGAACTCAGTCAGTGCCTCAGGTTCAACAAATATTGTGTAAATATGTTTACATACCATTGATCGGTTCAGATAACTTCTTTTTGGTTATGTACCAATGTATATGCCTTCAGCGAATCCAGAAAAAGTGAAAGGAGCAAAAAAACCATTTCTTGTCCTTTCCATTTTAGTCTCCACTTGCACTTTATATTTTATAATCTTTCTGCAGTCAAGACTAGGTGAGTACTCCTAGCTTTCTGAGCTTTCTGCAAAAGTAGATTTAGAAAACTTGCAGAGTGCTCATGTGTTCTTTTACTTTTTCAAAAAACATTGTGATTTCATACAAAGTTTATGGCAGATAGTAAAGATGATTATATACCACTCTGATGAATATTGTTCTGCAGGATAAAATTCATATTTCATACACTGGGAACACAGGGCCTATAAATTCATAATGATTACTGGTACTTCTGAACGATATTGTGGTTGCAGAAAGCACTTTATTATCTACTACTTTAATGTTTGGAGACCTTCACCATTCTAGTAAAGTAAAACTAAAGTAATACAAAGCCTTCTCTTTAAACTGAAGTGCTTTCTGTTGAAATGTTCGTAAATAGCAGAACTAAAAAAGATCACCATCGGCAAGCATCATTTATTCAAGCCCTAATATTTCCTCATTCTTGCATCCTTCTACTGTTGGAACAATGATTACTCAAATCCATCTTAATTCAGGTGAAGAATTTCTATTTTCAAGAATTATTTCAATAGGATTTTTTCACTGCATCCAAAGTGTTGCATTGTTAAATTTTCTCTGGTTCTTCAGAAACATCTTCAGCAGTAGTTACACAAATTTGAGAATCTGAGCATGCATAAATTAATGTTTTTGTTTAATGATTATGTTGTATTTTTCTTTTAATAACAGTATATATCTTAATAGAGAATATTTTCCTAAATTAGTTACTCTTGCTTTTTCTTTTAATTAATACAATTTGTAAAGATTGGATTGAGTTTTTAATAAAAGTTTCCATGCTTTCTCTTTTTGACCAAAGAATATCAAATGACCAAATGTGTCAATTTTCAATAATAGTGCAGAGATGGTGTCTTTGGTTATGTGATCTCTTGTTAACTTGAAGAAAGTTTGCAGATATATAAAAAAAGTTATGCTGCAAGGATACTTGTAATTAGTCTTATTTTTCTCATCTTTATTTCTCTTTTCTAATCCTACTACATTCCTGAAGTTCCTTAAATTCAGTGAAAATATCATATTCTTCTTTATGCACTTAAAGGTTATATTTCTGAGGCATAATTTCTAAGGCTATAGCTCATATTTTTTCCCTTATAGGAAACTATTTCCTGATAGCCTGAGAAATAGGAACTATTTCCTGAGCCTCCTTATTTTCCTTCCATCTTCTTGCTGATCCATGTGTCTTCTAGCATTACCTCTGCTATATGTATGCAATCATTCTTTTTCTCTCTTAAACAGAAATCCAGTCCAATATTACAGATGACACAAAGTGACAATTAAAGCATTAATCCTGCATGAATTTAGTATTATGTCTTCTGTATTGCAGTGTGAGCTAGATATATGTATATCTCCATCTCCCACTCATGTATTTAAATAATTAAATTACAGCACACATACAAAACTAGGAAAGAAAGCTCTACTTTAGTGACATCTGCAAGTTGGCAGCTTACCCTTACACATCTTCATGTTCTCAAGTTAGTAAGTAAAAGATTGAATCCTATGTGAAAACAGTATTTAATATTTATTTTTACATTATAGTATCTGGTAGAAATACTGATTTTTCAACAGCAGGGAAAGGGCACATAAGAAATCAAAATGCGGGTAGTTATTTCTAATTCAAATAATTGGTAAATGCAAAGGAATATTTCTGCAAAAGTTGAACTCTAGAGTTTAAATTTTCCTAACACTCTAAGTTTCGTTTCTAGTATGTAGCCTATAGAACTCAAGTGAGAGGCAAACACTCAGGGCCTCTCTTACAGAGGCCAGTATTGATTTTCTATGAGATTAAAGAACATTCAGATTTAAAAAACAAGGCAAAGTAAACAAAAAAAAAAAGGTAAGGCTATATGTTCAGATGGTCTCAAATTGTCTCATAGCCTTAGAAAGGTTTGATTTGCCTTTTTTTTTTTGTTTGTTTGTTTGTTTTCAAATAAGAGAAGAAGATTTTGGCCCTTAAAAGTTTATCACTCAGAATTCTGTTCAAATAACATGCATCAAGATTTCTGCCTAAACATCTTGTTTCACTATATGCCAAAAATATCATATGAGGTTCTTTACTGGGATTTATAACATGTCTACTATCATCAGTGTCACTCGGTAAAATCAACCTGAATTAAACTGGGGGATGAATTTAAAATTGATTGGTTATCTGCACTAAATTTTTTTTGTGGACACTGATTTGATTTATTTTTATTAACTCCCTAAGTTCTGAAATAAGGGGTTAACACTGTTAAACTAACCAAGTTTACCATTCTGATCGACTTTCCTGAGTGTTCAGGAAAGAAAAGTGCTCACTTAGTGGGGAGGAGCTGTTTCTATGCAGTATATAAATTCTTCTGTGTCTGGAAAGCAAAAGATATTAAACACATGCAAGCATTTGTTTCCTTTAAATAACTGAATTTTAGTTCAGTTAAGAATGGCTACAGACTGTGGAGATCTTATTCTGTGCACAACAATTTACCCATGAATTATTTTTGTTCTTATCTGTCTGTTAATAAGTACATACCCATCCCTATGGACTCTGTCAGTCATGACGTGAATTCTATAGACTTAGGAAGACCAACAAAAGCAGAATAATTCTCACTTTTCAGGTAGAGAGATTTAAGAGTGAATTATTCAGTCAACAAAATATCTGAGAAGTGAAAATCATATACTGGCATCACTCTCTACAAATTCTGATGGGGAGATATTAAAGTCACTTTGCATTTTGAACCTCATTGGCAGCTAAACTTTGCTTATTTTTTACGTTAATGAACATGTTATGTTACCAAACATTTTACCTTTGATTCGAAAGGGAGAAAGGTATGAAATTGTGCTATTAATGGCATTTACTTCCAGTACATAAGCAAAATCTGAACCTTATTAAAGATAAAAATGTGGGAAGCTTCCAAACTGCAGCTGAGGTGTATCTCTTTTTTGCAGACCTTTGTAAAGTAAATCACTTATTTGCACGCTGTGTTGTCAGCTACTAAGCTGCCACCTGAAGTATTCTGTGACACATGATGAAATTTATTTTCAAATTTTTTAACTGTGTTTCTGTTCCTCCTCCTTTTATTTTTTTTTTTTCATATACCATGTGCAGGCAAAGATAAGGTTCTGTTGTTTTGGTTTAGCAAATATATGGGGGATTATCTCCTTATTAACATAATATTTTGTACCACAGAATTACAGGCAGAACTTCCATGCAGACAAAAAAGAAAGAAAAAAAAAAGGGGGCATCAAAAATCCCTTAGAGTTAACTGTCCTTTGATCAGGTCTAAACTTTAAATGTATTTCACTTGCAAAGGGAAATAGCATGTTACGTTGTATTAAGAGACTGAAATCAAACGATGTGAAAATGGTTCATTCCTGCCAGGCCCTATCTACAGACAGCTAGTCAGTTAGCTTAAGCAAATAAGACAGGTACTTCTGAACTGGCACATGATTGCTGCAAACTGACAAAACAACTAAAGTAAAATAAAAAAAACTAGTCGAAAATAGTACTATTAAGTTAAACTTTTGATTTTTTTTTTTGGTAGTTTTTTATAATCTGTGTTTTTCACCAAGTGCTAACCTCCTCCTCCCATTTGCATATCTACTGGAAAGTTCATGGGTTTTTATAAAAACTTTACAAATTTTTTCATCAATTCTCTGAGATACAATGGTTTTTACATAGCATTCATTTTGCTGCTAGTGCATGAGGTCGAAGGGATTTTGTAGATAATTTCTGTCATCATTAGGCTTCCCACAGAAATAATCACCAGTTATCAGAATTACTGGAGAGACAGGGAGGAAGGGAACAAGAAGGCAGAGAATTATTAATAATTTGACAGAACAAGTCCAACACACATCTGAGAAACGTTTTGGCTTTACTGATTTCTTTGTCTCTTACTTTTTTTCTTCTTACCTATCACATCAGGACAAATGCTAATGAGCCTATAATTGGCCTAAACCCCGGAAGATTACTTTGGGGAATTTGTATTTCAAATGCATGAGTTTTATTATTTTTGCGGATAATTAGCAGATCAGTTAAACGAAATAATTTCCTGCTTCTGCTAGGCATATGCAGTCAAATGCAAACTTATTTTACTCCTACATACACCTACTTCAAAATTATTTGTAAAAAGGTCAAGATTTAAAAACACAGTGTGTATGGAGGAGGAAATTTACTTATGCTCAGTAATGATTTTTTAAAACCAATTAGTTTTATAAATCTTCTTGAGTTTTGCTTTTGTTGCATGTGTACATATTTTTCTTGGGGAAAATTTCTGCACACCTCAAGTCTTTCATTCCTCCAACTCATGCTGACACTGCAGGAAGGATAGAAGTATACCTAGTTGTTATAATGCAAAAATAACTTTGAATATTTTCCATAAAGTTGATGTTACATAATACTGCCTGTCCTCCAATTTAAATTTAGGATGCTTTAGAAAGGAAAGATACTTTCACAAAATTCTCTCCAGGATTCAGTCTCTTTAAAGATCTGAAAAGTGTGAGAAGGGACAGAAATTAATAAATTTTAATTCAAACAACTCTGCTTCAATCACAACTCATTACAAAATGGGGATTAATATTGATCTTTTAAAAAAAAAAAAAAAAATCTTGACTATCATAATTATTTAGTATGGTCACAAACTCACTTGAAAGAGCTCCAAACTCAGATGTTTCTCTCTCCCTATTTCTAAAGCATAATGGAGCCCTTGTCAAATGTGCCCAGTTTGGAGCCCTATTTCCCAGGTGTGGCTATACAGACTATGAAGGTAGAAGCTTCCTAGGAGTGAGTTTGTACTTGACACTTCTCCATCCTCTGAAATTCCAGTCACAAGCCATGAGTCCTTTCAAAGCTGTGCTGCTCAGCTCAGAATGGTCTTGGCATCGTGAAGGAACTGGGAATACAACAGGAGAGGTTTTGGTACCTGCAGGGCTTCTGGGATGGAGGTCAAAGGAAGGTTAATACATCCAGCACAGTCACAGCCATGACTGCCAGGTTTCCGGCTGTGGAAGTGAAAAAACGTAGAGTAAGTTTCCAGTGTTTTGGATTCCTATTGCTCTCCTTTTCTAGCTGCTACTGCAAAGTGGCATTTCTCAGCTAGAAAAGCTGACATAAGGTAGAAGGATGTGCTATTTCTGCGAGCACATGATGATCACACAGAATTTCTGTATGAACAAAGAGATCCATCTAAGCAACAGGCTTGCACAGATCTTCCAATGCCAGTGTTAAGGAAATCAGCAATAAAAGAATGAGCAGCCACCACAGGCTGCAGAGTCAAAAGCCCAGGTTTCTACTAGACCATAGCTAATCAGTTCACTAGAAGACAACTACTGGGATGATGCTATTGGAGAATTATGAGGCCACACTGTCTGAGACATGTCTGCTAAGATATGAGCATTTAAAATCTGACCTGTGCCTGAAGGAGAAGGTGATTCCTGGTTTTGATCTCTGTTTTAGAAGCTCAGATAGTGTATATGCATCTGGACTTCTAAGCAAAGAGGAAACATGCTACCCTCCAGGCACAGCATTCTCTGCTTCGACGGGACCTGGCCAACAAAAAGAGAAGGTTCACAGCAACCAGGTAATAAAGGGTTAAACTCTCCAACTCGATATCTTTAAATGCCCTTGAGTTGTTTCTTTTT
>VWZT01006284.1:931948-957387 GCA_013397055.1 Pachycephala philippinensis
TTTGTAATAGTTTGTCCTAATGTATCGTTAATGCATATACTGTGTGTGCTCTTTTATATTCATATTTCTTTAGTAAGACCTACGGTTTACCAGGCCACAGTTTCTTATCAGAATTGAATAGTAAACATATACTTCTAACAGATCAGTTATTAGGTTGTATACATTTATAAATCAAGCATGGATAACAAACAGAAAAATCCTAACAAACTAAAAAAAAATATAGAACAAATAAAACTGAAAAAAAAAAGTTCCACTTAGAAAAAGTGTTATAGATTTTTTCCTCAAAAGCAAAAAAAAATTAAGACATCTGCTAATCAATTAATTATATGTAAGGGAATGAAAAAAAAAAAAGAAGCTATGTGGAAAGAGCAATCTCCCCAGTTCCTACCGCTTCCAAAATGAATGAAATCTGTAGATTTGGGGATACAAACAAGATATATTGTGAACAGCATTTTAAGGCCTTCTCTTAAGACTTAGAGCAGTATTGCCTGCTGAGTCATTTCCCATCCCTTTCTTTCCCTCTCTATCTCCTTTCTGTGGGTATTTGTGTTGTGACATAAGGTCAAGATGGGAAGCTATTCCTTGTTTATTTGAATAAACATGCAGTAAGATAATAGTGTGGGGAATCCAACTTTTTCTAACTCTACTGTTCCTCATATTCATTCTGCTGCTTATGTACTTTTGTGAATTTCTTCATCTGTCAGACAGCAAAAATACCTGATGCTGAAAATATTGATGGTATGCTGCTTGTTACAGAATGCTTTAGCCAAGTGAATCTGATGAGCTGCCTAATCAAAGGTATGTTTGGGTGTTCTGAGCACATCACTACACTGGATCTTTGGACGGCAGATGAAAACTCAGTTTATTTTACTGGAAAGGAGTATGCATGTGATTTTATTTTCACATGATCTGGCACTTAACAAAGCTTCAGTCTGAACCTGAATTTCTGCCATGTCCACGGCATTGTTATTTGGTATCTTAAAACACTGAACTGCTAAGCCTTCTGTGTAGTTCTACAGAAGCCCTTCCTTTGGCCACATCCACTGGAAAAAGGCAATAGATCAAATCTTTTTGCACATCAAACACATAAGAGAGAACTCTGTGGGATGGGGCACTATTCTTACTCTTCTCCTCCCTGTTTGTAGGCAGCAAACGTGCTATAGCATGTCTGCAACTTTTCCCACACTTGCTTTGTAAGAATATTAGCAACCAGGGACAGATTCCTAAATGACGTTTTCCCCCTTCTGGTTAAAATTTGTATATTTTTAAAAACCGTAGATAAGTATGTCAGCTTTGGAGAATTGAAGCAAAGGCTGCAGGCATGGGATGCAATTGAGCAAAGACGAGTCAGGCACAAATAAATAATGAAACCTCACAGTAAACTTGATGTGCAAGCTCATCTCTAGAGTATGCCCAATTTACTCAGATATTTCCAAGCCTGGGGCATATGCACACTGGCAACCTTGCAGTTGTAGTTTGAAGGGATCTGAGCACCTGGAGATTACGTGGTGTAAGGAGAGAAATCATGTTGAATGTCTTTCCTGCCTCAATGGATTTTATAAATTAAAAATGTGTGCCTTGGGCTTACTCTTTTCAGACTGTAAAAAATAAACTTTCCAAGTTTGTTAATTTCAAGTTATTATTTTATATTCCTTTGGATGCATGTCTTCATTCTATCCCCTTGATTTCATCAAAAATACTTGGTATAGCCATATTTTACTAGTGATTATAATCATGACAGAATATCAGTTGCACTCAAGGTGCAACTGTAGCAATACAAAAATGAAAGACATGGAAAATGGAATAGCTTTAAGGAATGTTAGTCTTTCTGATATGCAAATGAACTTCACAAACAATTGCCTGTTGCAAAATGTATGAATTACTAAGAGAAAAATACCACTGAAATTGATCCCCAATGGTAGAATCTTTTCTAAAACAGTTTTGGTTATGCTGTGTATTTCCATCACATACTTTAAAATAACACAAGGCAAGTATAGTTGTTTTGAAGGAGGCAAGAGGAAAGAAAGACTTTGCTCTCGGGACTTTTATTGAGCAAACTCTTAGAACTTGCATTTCATTGAGCAAACTCTTAGAAAAAAAAATAAATCTTGAAAGTTAATGCTAAGATCAAAAACTTCCAATGTCAATACATTATAAAGAGCACCTTCATTCAGCACTTTCATATTCTTCCCCATGCACAAGATAGACATTAAGTCTTTTGCAATTCCTAGCATTCCCTTGGCAGTAAGGGATCTTCCTTGTTTTTGCTCCTCTGTGACACAGAAAAAGAGTTTTCACTGTCACTGGCTATAATAGCAGGGCGAGGGAGGGGAGTTGGAGGAGTGGGTTGGTTGGTTGGTTGGTTGGTTGGTTGGTTGGTGCTGCCTTTTTCTTGTGACATACAAATGTGGTTTCTTCCATTCTTGTGACGCATGTAGGAACAAGAGACCAAGTGTGTTACAAACATTGCACAAATCACTTTACGGAAAAAGTAGATGAAACAGAGATAAAGCATATATCACATTTTGTTATGCAGCACTTAAATTCCAAAATATTAACTACACAACTGCCCTGATGTGACTGATTCTGTTTGAGCACGGCAGCCTTAAAGCTTGGGAAGAAAAGAGCTAAGCAGCTTATAGAAAAATTGATTTTCCACAAGAAAGACAACAAGCAACTGATGTCTAGTCATCTGGTAACTGTCATAGGCTACTGGAGATCAGCAGCCCTCCAGTGGCAGTGACTGCTAGATCACAGCATTCATTTATTCACAAATGAGATGTAAACAAAACAGAAAAGCCAAGACTTCTCTTCAATAAACTTCATTTGGAAGTAAATAGAAATTTGTAGAGGAATCTTCCATGCTTTTAATTCTAGTGCTAATCTTTAAGAATTTTTTTCAAATTAATGGGGAATAAGGAAGTGCTCAGTAGGCAGTTTCAGGGTATATTTTTCAGCTTATCTGATTTAGATTGGACGTGTGGTTGTTCAAGTTGTGATAATCCTAACACATAGCTGCTTGATTTTATTTGTTAAAATTAGATATGATGGCTCAATATTCTGCTTAGTGGTTGTACCAAATCTTAAGTGAGGTACTATTATTTTAATATGGAAATTAAATTAAGGAAAATAAGTTAAATATTTATTAATATAACACACAATATACTAAATTGACAATACCACTAAGAGTGTTGCTAGTGCTGCAACTCTACAAAAGACAGACCACAGAATAAAAGTGGAAAAATATTGACAAGATCTTCATCTGAAATATTCAATAATTCATTTGAACAACTCAGTTTTCCTTAAGATTGGGTAACAAAAATTTAAAAAAGAACATTGTGTAAATGCAGCAGTAATCCATTTGTATTTATTTTCTCCTTCTGAAAGAATTCAGTAAGATTTCCCAATTCATAGACCTGAATTCATATGATCATTAAATAGATTAAAATGAGAACACAAGAATCAAGATAAAATAGAGAAGTGAAATCATGGATGCAAAATCCATATTCATTCTACATGTTTACATTGTGAAAAGCAGGCAGTATTTCCCAATTTTGGAAAATGAATCTACTAATTAATGTTGCAGCATACATAGTCACGCAAAAACTTAGAAAGGGGTCATGTGATACACATCAAGTGTTAAATCAGATGGTCTGTCATGATGGAAAGGGCCAAGAGACTACATTCACTGCTGGCTTATAAAGGTAGTGGTAAAGGTGGGAGACCAACTGAGCACCTGAAAGAATGATTCATTAGAAGTGAGTTGAGTTGCAATGAAGTCTCCTAAATAATATTTACGTTCAAAATATCGTCACTTGAAAAAAGAAGTCTTGTTGGTGAGAGGTTGGACCTTTTTTCTATATTATACATATAGTCCATAATTAAACACTATATCTAAGCACTTCATCCAGACAGTATTTCAAGTCTGAATTGGTAATGAAGGTATTTTTATTTATGCTTTGCAATATAATGAATGTTAAATCTAGAATGTTTTACTATTCCTTCTGTACTTTATTATAATTTGATAATGTTAAAATTGATCTTCACAAAGTCAACAACCTGAAAACTGGCACTGAAAATCAGAGAATTTTACTATTATTTGATGATCTCAAGGCCATGCAAATCTAATTATTTTTACCATATGAAGATCTCCCAATGGCACTCTCATCACAGTGAGCTTAAAGCTATATGCAACTTCTAGACTGAAAACATAAATTTCTCAGTAGGTAGCTTCCTTCAATGAACAATGCTTATCTTATGTCTACATTATTAAAATGATCCACTTTCCACTATGCAATAGAAGGGCTTTTGGTAACTGAAATAATCGCGGTACTGTATAGCATACAAATATTTCTTCAAAGTTTTTTATTAATGTTCCAATTTCTCTATGTTTTATGAGTCAAGCACCATAACTATTTATTGAAAACAGACAAAACTGCCTATAATGCAGATGAAAATAAAGAAAAAAATACATAATTCAAACTACTAGTACATGCTCTTTTCTGTAGATTCAGAAATGTCACCTATTTCGAAGACTTAGCTCTTGCATATGTAAGCATTTATTTGCTTCCACAAAATGCTGATGGCAAAGATATTGGGAAATGCTCAAACTTTTTTCAATAGTTCAGGAATTTTATATAATCCTAGGGGTTTTTCCTCATTATTTTTCAATATTGATAAAACTATTTTAGCATAGTAAAAATTACAAAGCTGTAATCCTTTTGCTTATTAATACTTCAAATTTGAGAAGAACAAAGTTGTCACTTTATCCATTAATGTAAATGAGAGAAAATGTAGTCTGAAGATATTTGTTAAACATGCATTTGTTCTATTTTTCAATTATTTTATTAAATAAAAGGTACACAACTTCATACATTTAATAAACCTGAGTCAAAGGGTGTTTATACTATAAGACTGTGCTCTCAATCTTATGTTATAGAGAGGTTACAAATCCTCTATCAGATTAATTGAGAAAATCCAGACTAAGGTTCTTCCTGGCAAGGAGTACCTTGCTGCTGTCTCATTATTCTCCCTACATATGACAGTTACACACGGATCTGTTTTTTCATAGAAATGTGCTGTCCATATAAATTTCATCTAAACGTACTGTAAAACTGATTATTGCATGTACCATATATCTAAGCAAATCCTGAAATACTGAAGTTACTTTCAAGTATATTTTACAGGTGTGCTGGTTCTGGCTGGGGTAGGGTTAATTTTTTTCACAGTGGTGGCTGGTATGGGGCTGTGCTTTTGATTTGAACACAGTGATTGTAATAGACATAGACATGTTTTTGTTATTGATGAGCAGGGTTTACACAGAGCAAAGGCCTTTTTTGCTTTTCACACAGCCACATTGGCAAGGAAGCTGGGGTGCTTGGGAGGTTGGGAGGAGACACAGCTGGGACAGGTGACCCAAACTGACCAAAGGGATATTCCAGACCATGTGACCTCATGCTCAATATATAAATCGGAGGGAAGGAGGAAGAGGGGGAACATTTACACTGAGGGCATTTGTCTTCCCAAGTGGCTGTTACAGCTGATAGAGCCCTGCTCTACTGGAGATGGCTGAACACCCACCTGCCCATGGCAAGCAGTGAATCAGTTCCTTGTTTTGCTTTGCTTATGTGTGCAGCGTTTGCTTTCCCTATTAAACCATTTTCTGTCTCAATCCACGAGTTTTCTGCCTTTTACCCTGCCAGTTCTCTCCCTGATCCCACTGGTGGGGGAGTGAGCGAGTGACTGTGTGGGGCTTGGCAGCTGGCTGGGGTTAAACAACAACAAATGGTCAGGCTCCTGGTCAGATTAAACATGCAGTAAGTCCAACTGTGCTGCTGCTGGTTCAGATGGCCAGAAAAAACTAAAATCAAGAAAAGCATAAAAAGTATGTAGGCCTTGTGTTACTGACATTTCTGGACTAGAAAAATAGGAAAAGTCCATACAAGTTTTAACCTGCCTTATATCTGAACCTTGGTCTATTTCGGCGGCTTCTATAGGTGTGCCCAAATAACAGTGCTTCCAAATTAAAAAAAAAAAAAAAAAAGACTGGGCTAGAAGCCACAGAATGTTTTGCTGGGGGGGAATCAAGACATACCTAGCCATCATGAAAAAAAATAGTATTCCTTTAGTAACTTTTAAAACCTCAAAGTCCAACATTTTATTACAATGGAAAACAAAATTACACATTTAACATGACACAAAAGTTGACTGGAAAAAGCCCTTGGAAATCTTGTTAATTCCTTCTATTTCAGATCATTTTACATCAAGGACTCATGATTTCTTTCCAGTTTAATAAGGATTACTTTCATATTAATTCAGGCCATTATGACTGTAGCACTTTTCTAAGAGGCTTACATGAAAGCTATTTACAACTATATATTACATGTTTCAAAGGGTAATGTTCAAAGACTATAAAAAGAGAACGAAAAATATGAATTGATATGTTTTAATCTCTAAATCCTGTAAAAAGTCAACCAACTAAACAAGCAAAAAGCTAGTGAAAAGACCAAATAAGCTCCAATAGTTTCAGTTGTTCTATTATGAATACTGTGAGCTTTAATTCACTAGTAATTTATGATTAATTTTAAATCAAAGAATCAGAGGGAACAACTCATTTTAGGGCTCTTCAATGAAAGCAGATAGTAAAGTTTTTTATGTTTATTAACAGCCAAAATCTAGTCTAAACCAATCTCAAGTGAAGATTATTTGATAAATCATTCTATGTCTTCAGGCAAAGTGATATCAATTATCACAATTTTAGATATTTGCAAGGTCTTTTTCATGTACATTTCATAAAATCATAGAATCATTAATGTTGGAAAAGATCACTACTAACCCATATCCCTGAGTGCCAGCCACATCCACAAGTTTTTTGAACAGTTCCAGGGATAGTGATTCTACCACTTCGTAGGGAAACTTGTTCCAATGCTTAACCACCCTTTCTGTGAAGATTCGTCTCCTAATATTTTCTATTGTTGTGGAATCATTCTATTCACCCACAAATGGATTTCTCATTTATTTCAGTTGTGTCATAATTTAAAAAAAAAGAAATCCTCCAATGCAAAACAAACAAAATGTTATGATTTTGTCATCTAATCTTTAATTGTGTGGTGAAAAGTTTCTGTTAAAACAGTACTGATGTGGCTGCATGCATTAACATTCTTCTCAAGTCTTATAAATGCAGAGTATAATTAGAATGCAATTTATGGTTGCTACTAGAAGATGCAAATATTTACTTAATTCACTATTACTATTGAATCTGAAATCAAAAAGGGGAATGGCACACAACATAATCAGAAAAAAAGAACATGTAAATAATAGGACTTGACTCAAATAAATTTGGGTTTTCCTCTTTGTATCTACCAAACAAATGATTAATAAAACTAATTATTTCCTTAGTACAGAAATATCCTTCAGGGAAACATGAAGAAGAAATATTTAGCTAAAATCTAAGCTGCAACATGATACAGATGCCAATATTGTTCTTACACAATCGGTTTAATAATTCTATGAGGAAATAATGTACGCAACACGCCTAATTTATTTTTACAGATAAACATTGACACTCATATTGGAAAAAAGTTACTGTCATACATAATAGATTCTAGATAAACATTTAAAATAACTTGCAAAAGGGCTCTGCTTCTTTAGTAGCCTTACTTGCAATGAAGAAGCTTAGTGAGATAGATTTTGATTTAATTTACCATGGCAAGAAAGAGAATAAATCTACTGAAGTCAGCATGGAATACCACTGTAAAAAAACATCAAGTCAAGTGAGGACACTAAAACTAATGCTGTGGAAGAAAAACACTCAACAAAGGGATTAAATAGAACTCATCCTTACATTTTTTAAATACATAATAAATTTTTGTAATCATTTACATAAATCCTGAGACCATTTTGAGCTCCTTTCATGTGTTTAGTGTACTGTTTTTTAAACTCTGATCTTCTTCATTTCATACTATGTTAGCTCTGTCTATAATTTTCTTGAAAAAAAAATAAGATTTTCAGATCCTTAAGTGTCCAATTTTTTAACATTATTTTATTACTAAATTTAATTAGATTTCAAAAATTTATCTTTTTTTTTTTTCTTTTACAATTGTAAATATTGCTCTGTCTTTCACTGCTTTAATATGCAACTTTGGATCATACCATAAACAGTATGACTTAATCCGACAGAGTTCATACATTTAAAATCTCTTCACTATTTTGATCTACAGGTCACTTGCCAAGACAACTTGGAGAAATCCAAAGAGCTGGTTAAAATGGAACTGTTAAGCATTTGTACTATGAAAAGTACAAATTTAAAAGTTACATTAATACAGTTCATCTAGTAACTGATTTGAATCATAATTTATACTGTCAAAATTAAACAACTATATTCCTTTAAATTTTATTTTTCATGTAGACATTTGTATGTGCTTCAAAGAAAACACTTCATCTTTAAAGGCTGAGTCATACTGATGCTATTATATTTCAGAAATTACAGTTTATTTTCATATTTTGAACAAATTTTAATATCACTTATAGAAAAAAAAATATAAGTCAGAGTAGACATGAATCACATAAATTCAACAAATACCATTAATATCTCAATTGGAAAGCTGTGAAAGTCAGTGCAGTTGTTCTAGGCATGAAATTTGTTCTTCTGTGGCATACGACTTTAATTACATCATAAAATTTGAAAAATCAATAAAAATCAAATGAAGGTAGAAATTATGCCAAAGGGAAAAAATGTCAAAAATAGACAGTTTGCTATATTTTCTTATACCTAAGTGGATCTTCCTTGTGGATAGATCTGTAGAGACACTGTATCATTGTTAAACAGTCTTTAATCACTCACTAGAAAGCAGGACAACATATTGCAAGGTAAATGCAATTATTATTTTTTAATTTCATTGAATTGGGCTCCATGGCAATAATAGCGTGAGCCATTAAATGAACTAATTAAGAGATGGTTTCCTTTTGTTATGTAATAGTATTTAATATTGACAGAAATCAAGCTATGTCTTTCATTAAGAAAAAAATGGAGCCAAGAACTTAGAGTATTCACAATGTCTACAGCAACTGGGAAATGCCATGACATTCAGGTAACAGAGGCACTTGTCTTGCACTTATTTGTAGCTGTTTCCTGTGAAATTAGGAGTTAGTAGATTTTAAATCTCATTGGTAAAAATCCCTACACACAATTAATTTTACTTCACATGTAAAATAATATCAATGCCCAAGAAAACATACAAATTATTTCATAATTTTATAAAATAATTTTAAAATAAAGTAATTTTGTTGATCTTTCAAACACTCCAATAGATCCATTTACACAGATGAGGACATTTAGTAAAAATTATTATTTCTATGAGAGGAAAGTTGTAGCCTATGAAAATTTCCCTTTTGATTTACTTCTTTAGAACCCCAGTTCCACAATGATGAAATTGTTTCAGCTGCCTGAAATTTTTTATTCATTTATTTTATTAGTATCAACAAAATGTCTCAGTTTCATTGGAGCAGTTTGCGGCATTAACATTAAAAAAGAATTCTGTCAGGAGATATTCAAACATCTCTACATGTGAACTAGCATGTGAACTAAAAATGCGAGGTTTCTAGGCCCTATGGAACGTGATTTTCAAGAAATATGCCTCTGCAGGTCAAGGGCAGGAGAAAGAACTTTTTATTCTGTGACAATAGAATTTGTCTTGAAGCTGTAGAATTTTCGTGAGCAAAAAAAAAAAAAAAAANTAAAAAAAAAAAAAAAAAAAAAATCTATGTTGTCTAAGGATTATATAAGCATAGAATCTCTTCACCCACTGAATTGATGCTGGGCATTATTCACATGAAAAATAGGTCAATAGATCAAGAAATCTTAGAACTTAAGGTGTTCTAATAGTGCCAGTTAAGGAAGGTCAAACAGGTAATAATATAGTGTCAGACATCAGCAGCAGTGCCATGACCTTCTGGCAGCTTTTTTATGTTAAACGGCTTGGATGTTGTCTCAAAGAGACTGCTAATCTCTGTGAACTGTAGATATATTAGTGCTGCAAACTACATTTGCTCCTGGTTCACTCTGCTCTGTTAACATTTGCCTGTTACCAGGTATTCATGGATGAATGGACATAAATCATACTAAAATCACAGTTTGAAATGGGCTTTTTTAGTACGACAGTCATAATGAGATGTTCCATACTTTAATATATCAAAATCTTCTTACTGGAAAAACTTCCACCATTCAATGACAATTAACTAGTGAGTATTTAACAGAAGGCCGTTAGCTGCTTCTTCGGAAACACTAGGCAAAGATGTTTTTAAATAGACACAGAATGTGTGAGTGCTTCAATGAATTAAATGAGAAACAAGGTGAAATTCATCTAATCAGGGAAGGAACTTCTCCACATTACTTCATGTAGTAAGTACGAAAAAAAGTGAAGAAAAGACAAGAGTCTTTTTTTCTCTCCAGCAATGCATTTGAGAAGAAGGGTGAGTCAAGGCTTTGTCAAGTACAGGCCTTTTCTCTAGTGGAGGCAAGTAATGGCACCATGGAATGCATTCCATAGGTATATGACGGTAACATTTTTTATCATTTACATATGGTAGCAAGACAAAAAATTCCTTATTCATGATATCCTTTCTTATCCATGTGAGAACCCTAGATGACGTGCTTCTTAGAAAAAGTAAGGAAGCTATTAACAACCTCACAAGAATATATAGTATTCATTATTAAAATCCTATGATCATGCCTTAACACTCCTAAAATATACCTTGGGAGAAAAGACACTGAAAGGTATTTTGGACATCTTTTTTCCAGATTTGGAAAATACTCTGAAGCAGCGATGCATTGTCCTAGGTCTAGGACAATGAAGAAGTTGGAAAGAGATAGGAAAAAAAGAATACCTTCCACAGACTGGAAGCAGAAGCTTCTTGTCAGTGGAAGTGACCTGAAGGAGGAACAAAGTTATTAGTATAGTACCAAAATGGTGTTAAAGATAGCACCTGTTCAGCTTAGATCTCATGACTTGAAAAAAGGACTCTTAGGAGAGGAAATCTTCCAGTGATGGAAAATGGATGATATCACAAGAAGAGAGTGGTAGCACCCAACACAGCTTAGAAAGAACAAGAACTAAGCATATAAAAGAACGTATTTTGGTAGAAATTATATGATATACTGCCTATAGGCATTGCACAGTTACAACACAGAATCAGAATTAGATTAATGAATGTCCATCTATACCTTCCATCTTTTTAAACCCCTAGAATCTTTGAATTAAGACTTCCTTAGAGTAAAAGACTCTTTTTTTTCCTTTTCTTTGTTGTTGTTGTTGTTGTTGTTGTTGTTGTCTGTCAAATTTATGAGGAAACAAAACAAAATATCTAAATGCAAAATGTGTGGTCACTGTACTTGTAGCTAAGCACTGTACAGAGTCAATGACTCAAAAATTTTCATGCAGAGTTAAAAAAATAACCTAAAATAATTCCTTTACAAAAAGTATTTTATCTCAAATTTCTTTTGCATGGATAGGTCACCTGATTATTTTCCTATTAATGTAAGACCTGAAAAAGAAATGCCTTAAATTTATACAAATCTGATTGAACTCTTTCATATAGTTCTGCCTTAGAAAATCAGAAAATAAAGAAAGCCTTCTGTTTGTTAACTAATTTATTTTTTTTTATTTCAGTAGTGTCTAGTGTTGGCTGCACCAGCTTCATTTTCACCACACTGCATTGACAGACTGTACCTGAAAAGTAATTTATCTTCAAATTAATCAATAGGAAAGAAAGAAAGGAGGGAAGAAAAATATATTCCCATTTAAAAAATTTCTGTAGGGTGCAGGTCTGGGCACATTACACAGCTGGACATCTCAGACACTGACACCAGTTTCATCATGTTGAGAACTTTGCAATTTTATTTTCAGTTAACAAATAAACATGAGCAAAAGAAGCACGCCTACACCCCTTGAAATGTCCTACATGACAACACTAACTTCACTGAAACCCACAAAATCATAGATGCAACTACTACACTTCAAAAAAGATACTGGGCAAACAAAACCCAACAGCTGGATTTCCTGATTTTCATCTATTTGTTATGAATTGCGAGACACTTCCCATTAGTCAGATACCATAGCTTAATAATCTGCAGTAAAACTAGTCTCGGAAATCAGTTGCCACACTTACTGGAGATGGCACTGGTCCTTGGTAATGTGAATGTTCTCCGACCCATAAAGCTAACTTTATTAATAGACTCACTTCTGGTTCAGTGACTCAGTGCTGAAAAAATACAGGTCTTTGACAAAGACACTGAACAACAAGTCCCAGTGTAGACCCCTGTAGTATTCAACTTGCCAAAGATGTTGAGTATGACTGCTTAACCACTACTCTGGGCCCAGTTATCCACCCAGCTTTTTACTCACCTAATTGTCTAGTCCTCCAGACTGCAACAGCACTGCTAAAGACAACATAAATCTCAGAAATCAGTAAACCACATATGATTAACCCTTAGTAAATACATGCTTACTGTTCCCAGTCAATTTTCCCTTCTGCATGTGCCCTGAAATGACCTCCAAGAGGACTTGCTCCGAGATGTTCCCAAGAGCTGAAGTGAGGCTGATGGCCTAATCATTCCCAGATCATCCTTTTGGCCTTTTTTTTTGAAGATGTGGGCAACATTCGCCTTCCTCAACACATTGAAAATTCCCTGGATCTCCACAACCCGTCAAAGATTATAGACAGCAACCTTGCCAGCACATTACTTCTCTTTGCAGCCGTGCCTGCAGTTTTACCCACCCTGAGTTGCCTGTGGAAGCTGAGCATGTACTAGAAATAAAACAGAACTTGAACAGCAGGAGATTGAATAGATAGAAGAACAAAAGAACATTAGTACTACACAGGATTATATTATCAAACCCATTAGACTTACATGTCATATAATTGATTCATTTTCATATTTGTCATAAGAATCTTAGAAAAACTCAATGGGAAAATGATAGCAATGTGAGTCACAATTCTCTTTCATGATAACAAATCAGGCAAGTAGGTATGTTTGACATTTGCTGCCTTCTAATTTCAGAACAAACTGCCAGAGGCAAAAAATATATTAAACTAAAAATTAAACTTTCCTTCAGTCACCAGGGTATTAAATCACCCGCTGGTATAGAAATCCTTTGTTCTTGAAAAAATAAATTTTCTTAGACAGTAGTAACACATGGCTTGTCCAAATACTACCAGTAGGTATGAAAGAGACCACATAATGGGTTGGGTTGGATGGGACCTTAAAGATCATCTAGTTCCAACACCCCTGTCATGAGCAGGGATACCTTCTATTAGACCAGGTTGCTCAGTGACCCATCCAAACTGGCCTTGAACAGTTCAGTGATGAGGTATCCACAACTGCTCTGGGCAACTTGTTCCCATGCTTTACCATCCTCGCAGTGAAGCATTTCTTCCTAATATTTAATCTAAACCTACTTCCTTTCAGTTTGGAGCCATTCCCCCTTGTCCTGTCATTACACGCCCTTGTCAAAAGCCCCTCTCCAGCTTTCTTGTAGGCTCCTCGCAAGTACCGAAAGGCTGCAAATTGCTCACCTCCAACGCTTCCCTTTCCCAGTCTGAACAATCGCAATTCTCTCAGCCTTTCCTTGTAGGAGAGATTTTCCATTCCTCTAATCATCTTGGTGTCCCTCCTCTGCACTCACTCCAACAGGTCGATGTCCTTCCTGACCTGGGGTCCCAGAGCTACATGCAGCACTGCAGGTGGGGTCTCATCAGAGCGGAGTAGAGGAGCATGATCACCTCCCTCAACCTGCTGGCCACACTTCTTTTGGTGGATCCCAGAACAATGTTGTCTTTCTAGGCTGGAAGCTCTCATTGATGGCTCACATTCAGCCTCACATCCACCAGAACCCCCAAGTCCTTCTTGCAAGTGTTTCTCTTGATCTATTCATCCCCCATCCTGTGTTGATACTGGGGATTGCTCCAAGCTAGGTGCAGTACCCTGCACTTGGTCTCGTTAAACCTCATGAGATTCCTGGGGGCCCACTTTTTGAGCTCATCCAGATCCTTCTGGATGGCATCCCATCTTTCAGGCTTGTCAACTGCACTGCTCAGCTTGGTGTCATTGGCCAATTTGCTGAGAGTGCACTCAATACCTTCATCTATGTCATTAATGAAGATATTAAATAGCACTGAATCAGAATCCCAGATTCAATTAGGTTGGAAAAGACCTCTGAGATCATCAAATCTAACCTATGACCTAATACAACCATGTCAATTAGACCATGACACTAGGTGCCACATCCAGTCTTTCCTTAAACACCTCAGGGACAGTGACTTCACCACTTCCATGGGCAGCCCATTCCAATGTCTAATCATCCCATTTGTGAAGAAATTTTTCTTAATGTCCAATCAAAACCTCATCTGGCACAGTTTAAAACTGTGGCTTCTTGTTCTGTTGCTAGCTGTCTGGGAGAAGAGACTGACCCTCATCTGGCTACAACCTCCTGCCAGGGAGTTATAGAGACTGAAAAGGTCTCCCCTGAACCTCTTTTTCTCCAAGCTAAACAACCTCAGCTCCCTCAGCCACTGTTCACAAGACTTGTGTTCCAGACCTTTCACCAGCTCCATTGCCCTTCTCCAGACTTGCTCCAGCACCTCAATGCCTTTCCTGAACTGAAGGGCCCAGAACTGGACACAAGACTCAAGGTGCAGCCTCACCAGTGCTGAGTACAGAGGGAAAATCACTGTGCTGGTCCTGCTGGCAAAAATATTTCTGATACAAGCCAAGGTTGCCATTGGCCTTCTTGGCCACCTGGGTACATACTGGCTTATGTTCAGCTGCTGTTGACCAGCACCTCCAGGTCCTTTTCCGCTCAGCTATTTTCCAGCCATTCTGCCCCCAGTCTGTAGCATTGCATGGGGTTGTGGCCAAAGTGTAGGACCTGGCACTTGACCTTGTTGAACCTTATGCTGTTGGCCTTGACCCATTGATGCAGCCTGTCCAGATCCCTCTGCAGAGCCTTCCTGCTCTCCAACAAAGTGACTCTCCACCCAGCTTGGTGTCATAACAGTCCACCCATTGAATCCATTTCTCTGCAATTTAGAGAGAAGGATGTTGTGGGGCACCATGTCAAAGGCTTTACAGAAGTCCAGATAAACGACATCTGTAGCCCTTACCTTGTCCACTGAGGTAGTCACTTCATCCTAGAAGGCCACCAAGTTGGTCAGGTGGGACTTGCCCTGGGTGAAGCTGAGACTGTCTCAAATCATCTCCCTATCCTCCCTGTACTTTAGCATGGGTTCTAGCAGGATCTGTTCCATGATCTTCCCAGGCACAGAGGTGAAACTGACAGGTCCCAGGGTCCTCCCTCCTACTCTTTTTAAAAATAGCTACAAAATTTCCCTTTTTCCAGTCTCCTGGAACTTCACCTGATGACCAGGACTTTTCAAATATTATGAAGAGTGGCTTGGCAAATACTTCAACCAATTCCCTCAGGACTCTGTGTCCCAAACACTTATGTATCTTCAGGATCTTCGGGTGATCATGAGCCTGATCTTTACTTATAGTGGGAACTACCTTGCTTCCCCAACCCCCATCCTGCTCTCCATCCATTCAAGAAGTGTGGGAAGAGAAGCTGCCATTGAAGACTGAGGCAAAAAATTTGTTGAGCACCTCAGCCATGTGACATTCAGATATTATTAAAACATATGTAACATTAATTGTTTGTGGTTTTTTCTCATTTTCTTTTTTCATTTTTCCTTTTTTTTAACTGTAGAAAGAAACCAATGGGACAAATAATGAACCCTGATCATGGTGATCAATGCGGTCAATCATCATGGGTTGATTGACTACCAAATGACTTACCTTTTAAAGAAAAAAGATAAAACTGCACACTACTAAAGTAGTTTACTTCCTTTGGAACTATATTATCGTATTTCCTTTTTTGCTAAGTCAAAGCTGCAGAAAATTATCAGAATACAACCAAAGTTTCAGTCCTGACATGATAACGTTATCATGTTCTTCTGCCTCTTGTAAATACAGAGTAGCAATAGTACTGCAGCAAACTTACACTGGAGTTACATTGAGTCAACTTAGAATTTGGTTCCCAACCTGCTCTATAGACTCAGATCTCATTAGATCAATGAATCAATAAGATGGCCAGCTTTTCTGACTTAAAAACTTCTCTACCTGGGAGGCAGCAGATGGATACTCCCTACCTCAGAGACAGAAATGGAGGAGACTCTCCAAGACACAGCTTGGAGATAAGATGCTTAGCTGGGTACAGAACTAGATTATAGAGTGACACGATCAAGTAAGTCTAACCAGCCATGTGGCCACATTTCATTTCTTTACAGAGGCAAGGATTTATCCAGCAGATTATCTTTTTCTGTAGCCTCACTATCAAACATGATTTAACAGCAGTTACATCTGACCTACTTTTCCATCATCACACAAACCACTGTGATCACTACATGTGAGTAGTGGCTTAAAGTGTATGTTCATAGTGACATAAAGTGTATGTTCAGCCTGTCTGCATTTCTTCTGTTTTCTGGGCTAAGCAGAATTGTTGCAAAGGTTAAGTACTCTACTCGCCTTCCCTCATCTTAACAAAAAAAGCCCAAACAAACTTGGAACAGATTTTTCAAAGGAAAACATCGCGCTCCTTGTCATAGACATAAAAGAATTTGTAAGCATGCTAAAAAGTTATGCACCACAAGCATTCTTTGAGTGTTAAATCTAGAAGTTCTCCTGTGGCTTTCTGGTCCTCTGCCAAACATTCTTTCATTTCAGGGATGTCTCATACAGTGCAACAGGCAATGGTCTAACCTTTGGGACTGTGGAGTATATGGCAGATACACCATTCTACCCCAGGAGGAATTAATTCAATTTGCGTTCATTTGATTCTAATCACACATTCATCTGTTAGTTGTGGCACTGACTACCTGCAGCTTACATTTTTAATTAACGGCACTGTTGTAGCTGCAACTAGGGGAATATCAAAAGTGCATTCACAATTCGGTTGAACTTTATACCCTTTTTTAATTTTACAGGACACACTGTGCCACTCAATTTTTATAGTACATGAATATTATTCTCCACGTTTGCATCTTCAGCTAGATATAAACAACAGCACTAATAAAAAACTTATATACCACGTAAGAATGGGGATATATTATATGAAGTTTAACAAGGTAAAATTCTGGATTCTGCATCTGGAATGGGGCAACCCTGGTTGTGTGTATAGACTAGAGAATTAGAGGCTGGAGAGCAACGCCACGGGAAGGGACCTGGGGTTCCTGGTCGATGGCAAGTTGAACATGAGTCAGCAGTGCCCTGGCAGCCAGGAGGGCCAACCCTGTCCTGGGGGGCATCAGGCACAGCATCGCCAGCCGGGCAAGGGAGGGGATTGTCCTGCTCTGCTCTGCACTGGGGCAGCCTCACCTCCAGTGCTGGGGGCAGTTTTGGGAGCCATGATATAAGAAGATATTAAGCGATAAGAGAGCACCCAAAGGAGGGCAATGAGGATGATGAAGGGCCTTGAGGGGAAGCCGTATGAGGAGCAGCTGAGGTCATTTGGTCTGTTCAGCCTGGAGGAGACTGAGGGGAAACTTCATTACAGTCTGCAACTTCCTCGTGAGGGGAAGGGAAGGGGTAGGCACTGATCTCTTCTCTGTTGTGACCAGTGACAGGACCCAAGGGAATGGCCTGAAGTTGTGTCAGGGGAGGTTTGGGGTGGATACTAGAAAAGGATTCTTCAGTGGTTGGGCACTGGAACAGGCTCCCCAGGGAAAGTGGTCACCACACCAAGCCTGACAGAGCTCAAAAAGTGTTTGCCCAATGCTCTCAGGCACAAGGTGTGATTCCTGGGGTGTCCTGCAGAGGGCCGGGAGCTGGACTTGATCCTGACGGGTCCCTTCTAACTCAGCATATTCTATGATTCTATGAACTTTACCAAAACAAGATACACAAAATAAACCTAAAGTTTTAGATATGCCACAATACAAACTTAGTTGCATCTGGCTACTCTGAAAAAAGCAATGTTGTTAAATTATTTTGAATATGACATAAAATAATAACCCAATTCCAGAAACGTCTGTGTTTCCTCAGAAGACTACACCTTCTGAAGCAATCATTATTCCTCCTTTTAAGTCTGTTCTTCAACTACTCACCTCAAATTCTGCAGCAAAGGATATCTCTGGGAAAAGTCAGAGCAAACCAGGAGGAGCTCAGAAGAACACTTTCTTATAGAGGACCAAAAGAAAACGTTGTTCTGTTTCTACTGTACCCAGAAGATCAATTTTCATTTGTTATGTAACTGAAATAAGTGTCTCACTGATAAAATGCAATGTGTATTCTTAATAAACAACTTCTTGTTATTGAAAATGGTAAGTTTCTATTTGTAATGTAATCAACTATGGGTGATTATACCTCAGGAGGAAATATTACTCCTTGCATATTTTATGTATAAATATCTGTTACCATGGATTCTGAATATTGTTTCAGAATTTTTTTTTTTGATTAATAAAGAACAAAGTTCTAAAACCTGTCACTTTAAAGTGAATGATGCAATACTATTGCAGGCAAAACTTTCCATTGTGATACTCCAATAAAAACCAGTAAGCGTTTATTTCTGACCTCTGAACAACAAAGAATAATGTTTGTTAAGACAAGAAGGTAAGAAAAAATATCAAGGAGTCTGGGAATTAAACTAGTGAAAAAAATTAGTGATTGAGGAAGTCGTAGGTCAGGAAGTCATCTTTGTGGTATCATAAACACCTTTAATTTCAGTCTTTCAATTGCACTGACTAATTCAACTTCTTTTTTCCCTGAAGCAAGACAGGGCATCCATGGGAATTCTGTGTGGATTCTTGATCAAATACATCACTGCCAGAAAATTAGTGTTTCTGACTCTGCAGTTGTGGAGCAGTCACCTTTGCTGAGGCTGCAGCTTGGTTAGCCTAATGCAGAGGCTTGCCTGTAACTGGGATTAGTGCAGAGAACTGCACTGCAGCTGGGCTCTGGAACCTTTAGCAATCCCATCTGAAGTCACAGTTTCCTGGTCCTTGAGACTTCATGGAGAACAACTGGAGTTTGGAGATGAGAAGTCCCAAGAAAGTTGTTCTGATACCAGATTCCAGAGGTCCTTAACAGCAGTGCAGTGACACACGACCCTTCTAGCACAACTGCTGATATTTAAGTATGCTACACTTTGAGGGACTAACAGCATCACTCAATGGTTAACTGAAGTGGTGACCCCCTTAGAAAATTACTTTTGTAATTTTGTATTGAATGTGGAGGCAGTCTAGTTCCACCAGAGGGGCTATTGCTGGAAGAACTTTTATCTGTCTTTATTTGGCATATCCAAAATTACACAGAAAGCATGTAGCAGGGAAAGAAATTATGACAGAGATACCTAAATAGTTGCTTAACACCAACAAAATTTTTCCTCTATAAAAGGGTATGGTATTTTTTCTGGGAAGGAAAAAACATTATTTTGCACCTTTCCCACATGCATTCCTTCAAAGGCTTTTTAGGAAGTGAATAAACATGAAAATGTGTGCTTCACTACAACTTCATCAACTTAAAAGATCAAAATTACCTAATTTGTGTCTAGTGTGTAAGCGCTGAACTGTTTAAATATTGAAAAGGCATACTTTGCGATGCTAATTTAAATTCTGTATTACTCAAATTTAAAATGCTATTTCAGCTTTTCCATTTTCTGATCTGAGTTGCTGTGAAAAAATGTCATTAAAGGATATATGATAAATACACCCTAGATATAGTCCTTCATCTTTGTCATTAGAAAATATTAATCTTCTTTTCTCTCTGTTGCTATGCCTTCCTTTTCCTTATCAATGAGCTTAAGGTGCCTTAAGACAGATGCAAGCATTGATGGGGTAATTTTAAGAATTCAAGGGACACTAGGAAAGGAACAGATACACATAATGATATTTCTCTGCCATAAGTGCACAATTTATAGAAACAATAATATTTCTGCTGCAGTTCTACAGCCTATGAAAAGGGAAAACTAGCTGCCTGTTCTTCTGGTCAACAGCACCCATGAAACAGTACCCATAAGAGAACAAGCTCTTCGATTTGTCATGCTCATTGGTTGTCTTACTCTACTTACAAAAAAACCCTACAAAACAATTTTCTCCTGGCAACTTTATCCCAATCACTTCTATGCATAAGATACAGTAACAGTTAAATCCTACATGTTTGATGATCCTGATAGGTCCCTTCCAACTCAGCATATTCTTTAATTTTATGAATCTATGATTCTATTTCAAAGTCTAACTCCTCGCCCTATGCAGGACACCTCAAGAATCACCCCGTGTGCCTGAGAGCATTGTCCAAACACTTCTTGAGCTCTGTCAGGCTTGGTGCTGTGACCACTTCCATGGGGAGCCTCTTTCAGTGTTCAACCACCCTCTGGGAGAACAACTTTTTGCTAATATCCAACCTAAACCTCCCCTGATTCAGCTTCATGCTGTTTTGTCAAGTCCTATCACGGGTCACAAGAGTGAAGAGATCAGTGTCTGCCCCTCTGATTCCTTTTGTGAGAATGTCGAAGACCACAATGAGGTGTCCCCTCAGTCTCCTCTTCTCCAGGCTGAGCCTCAAGTGACCTCATCTGCTCCTCATACGGCTTCCACTCTAGTCCCTTCATCATCCTGGTTGCCCTCTTTTGGACACCCTGTAAGAGCTTCATGTCTTTTTTATATTCTGGCACCCAAAACTGCCCCCAGCACTCGAGGTGAGGCTGGCCCAGTGCAGAGCAGAGTGGGACAATCCTTTCCCTTGCCTGGAGGATGCTGTGCCTGATGCCCCCCAGGACAGGGTTGGGTCTCCTGGCTGCCAGGGATATTATATATAATATAATTGATAATCATATTTGAAGTAATTTTGAAATTAGATCAAATGCAGTCTAATAATCTGAGTATGAAATGGTAAAGGCACTTATTTGGTTTATATTAAACCTATGTCTATGATACAGTCATGGTTTAAAAAATGATACATTTCTATTTCTGATAGTTTTGGGTTGATTTGGTTTGTTAGAGTTTTACTGTATAGATTAGATTTTTTCAGAAAAGTGTAAGTCAAAAGGCAAACTAGGTTACCATTACTATATACTCAATGCTCTGCAAAATTTGGGGTTGGGGGTTCTATTCATTTAAAGCTTCTTTAGTTAAAAGAAAAAAAAAAATCAATTCACGAAAGACAGTCCTGTGAACAGAAAAGAGACTATCATAAGCCCTTCCTTATCTTCTGACTTAGATTCCAACTAAATAATTCAAAATCCTCTGTATTTGAGGTTACCTTCAAGAGGGATTCTTTTATATAATGTTGCCATTTGCTTAATCTACAGCTTTTAGATATGATCTTGTTTTGTCCTTGGTTTCTGTGCTATGAGTCAGAAAGACCATTTTTTTTCCTAAAAGTAGTGTCAGTCCAGAACAGATTTGACCTATCCCTGACTGTACTGAAGTGATCTCACTTCTGTGTCTGTGAGCTGAAAGGCAAGCTCATGGGCAAAGCTGCTTCCTATATGCAAAAATTATATGGCTGCTTGTGAGTATCAAAGGCTTCAAAAAATGCGTGAGTCCAAAAATTTTGTTAAAAGGATCTGTGGGTGCTTCTGTCAACCTGTGATTGCTACCATGGTTCCTAGTACCCATTTGCTGAGGCAGCTATTCATGTTTCTGGCATACGTTTCTTCATCTGAAGCCTTCTAGCATCTCTGTTTCCTCATCCTCATGCTCAGAGAGGTGGTAGAAATGGCTTATGATAGGAAGGATTTATCGGTAAGGGAAGGTATTTCAGAAACTCAGCTGGGTGGCACAGAAATCATGAGAAGCTACAGGCTCTTAAAAACTGGCAAGAAAAACAAAAAGAAAACAGCAGTGTTGGAGAAAGACCAGGAGATGACACTGATCTTGAGATGACCTCAAGAGCTTGCCAGCTTCCCAGGTTCATTAGAGCTGCAGCACCTCTCTGTGGTGTACAGTGTGTCAGCCAGCACAGATGCTGTGGTGAGGGAATACACTGCCAGGAGACCCGCAGTGAAATGTAAGGCCTGGATGTCTTTATATTGTTGCTTCATGCTACTGATGTGAACTTACAGACTTTGTACTGAAGAAGCTGTGACTGTCATTAATATGATCTTAAACTAAACAGCAGCATCTGAACCAAATATTTTCTGTGGCAGAAAAACAGCTGGATCAGTAGATCAATTATTCAAAACAAGTGATGGTTGCTGCTTGAGAAAAAGATTACAGGTGGCTCACAGGCCAGTTGGAAAGATCCACTGATGGAGGTGTGAAGCAGCAACATAATCCTAACTTTTCTTCTAGTCCCTAGCATATTACATAACCTAATAAATATGCTTAAAAATAGATCAAGAGACAGTAAGACACAAACCAGTAACTTAGCAAACTGCATAACAACTGAAGGTAGCATACAATCAATTTAATTTTAATTATGATAGTAGGAAGCAACTGAATAGAAAACCTCAGATAATTCCAGACTGGTTGATTATCTATTTAATAGGTAAAAGAATTATCTATTAGCAATATATACATAATTATTGTATAACAGTAGACCCATTACAATAATTTTATATTTATGAAAACTGCACACAGCATTTGAGGTGACCAGAGTGGGACAATCCCCTCCCTTGCCTGGCTGGTGATGCTGTGCCTGATGCCCCCAGGACAGGGTTGGCCCTCCTGGCTGCCAGGGCACTGCTGACTCAGATTCAACTTGCCATTGACCAGGACCCACAGGTCCCTTTCTGCAGCACTCACCAGACTCTTGTTTCCCAATCTGTCCATTCAAGGTTCCCTGCTCCAGGTGCAGAATCTGGCACTTAATCTTGTTAAACTTCATGTTGTTGGTGGTTGCTGAGCCCTCTAATTTGCTGAGGTCTCTGCAGGACCTCTCTGCCTTTGAGGGAATCAACAGCTCTTTCCAATTTATATTTTCAGCAAATTTTCTTATTCATTTGAGTCCTGCATCCAAGGCATTTATGAAGATATAAAAGAGCACAGGGCCTAAAATGGAGTGCTGAGGAACCCCACTGACTGACTGCCAGACCTAAAATAACCCCATTCACTATAACCCTTTGTATTTCATCCATGAGCCAGTTGCTCGCCCACCGCATGATGTGTTTTTGCAGCTGTTTGCTGGACATTTTGTCCAGAAGGATCCTGTGAGAGGCAATATCAAAAGCTTTGCTGAAATCCAAAAGGATTGTGTCTTTCTTCTTTCTATCTATCCACAAAGGTAGCAATCATTCAATTATGGTCATTGAGAGAACTCAGTATCAGTACAATTGGCAATTTCCCAATTAGGCAACTCTTTTTAGACGTCAGGCTTCTTTTGAGAATAACAGCTCATAGCTCTTATCTTTTTTAGAAAGTATACTTAATGAGCACTTAATGAGACAATAACCAGAACGGAAAATTAATTAGTCAATACAAGTTGCAAGTCGGCATATCTGTAGAAGATTTTTAACAGAATTTCCATCCATAGTAGTGATGAAGGTGACATTTTTCACATCTTGTCTATTTAGGCTTGATCTTTACTGGGTTTCCTGCTATTCCATTAAGTGCACTCAATGCTACCACTATCATTTCACAATGTGCAGCTCGGCATTACCAGCATCCTGAAGATAAGAACTATACTTTAAAAAATAATAATGAAAACTCCTAATGTTAATATATATATTTATAGTTTTTATTTTCATCCTGTGCACAATAATACTTAAAAGGATAATGCAGAAATTACTGGTTCCAAGATACTATAATGAAAGTTCAGGAAATGGGTGAGTTTAACTGAATCCAAATCATTGTTCCTCCACTTTTATGTTGGATGATAGGGTTCTCTATGACACACCATAAACTATGAAGTAACATCCATTTTGTCTTTATTTGAATTAAAATGAAAACAGGGTCATGTCATACTTTGTGTCTGAACTACACTGGGAAAGAAAAGTGGAAGAGATGAATAGTCAGTCTATCCTAAATAAGGAAAAAAGTCCAAGAAGAAACAGACATTGCAGTTTTGTCTTTTCAAGGCAGTCACAGTAGCATGGGCAGATACTTTGCTGAGTTTTCCTACAAAGAACAACTGAAGTAGCAAGATTTCACTGTCTGTGCATTTCCTTTGCTCTGTAAGATTGGAATTGCTATTCTCTTTAAAACAAAATCAGTTCTCTTTATCACATGTGATGATATTATCACAAATATCTCATTAAATACTGGGAACATCTATGCGTATTGACATGAAGCCTGTGATTTTCAAGGAATTCCCTGGGAGACAGATTTCAAGGAAACCTTAGGAAACTCACTGTCTGAGGTGTTTTGCAAGTTCTGCTGACCTTCATGTGAGCTGTAGAACTGCCTAGGTTGTCTAGAACCGCAAAGGAATTATGTCCTGTTCTTTTAACGGAACTGACAGCTTTCACTCCCAAATGTTAAGTACTTTACAGTACAGATGAAAGCACACTGTTAAAGACAATTCTTACACCTTTCATTTTCTTTATACTTCAATAGCAGACTGAAAAAAAATAGTGTTTTGGCTCACTGAAAAATATTTATTTTATATCATCACAGGCATTTGTCCTGGGTAACTCCAAAAATGTGTATTGCATTCTATATCTTTCCTATGCTGACCTGCTCAAGATTACCACTGTCTCTTTCAGACCTGGGGGCTGGAAGCAGAACTGGGGTGTTTTACCCCAGGTTCGTAGAGGTGGTTGGCACAGGGTCCCTTTAAAAGAGAGGGAACAGACACCCAGCAGGATCATCTGTTCTCCCCAGGGCTTCAGAGCAGAGGTTGCATTACATGCATGAATGCTGCATTAAAATAGTATCAAAAGATATCATACCTTAACACTTAGAGTCATTGTCAAAAACATCAATTTGTCTATATATGGTTAATCTTCGTCTTAGCATGAGCTTTCTAAACACAATGAGAGTTCACATTACTTCAGAACAACCAACAACTACCCCGTTCAGTTCTCTGCTTCAATGTCAGTTTACCTCTACTCAATCTTTGTTCGTTGGGAAATTAAATCAGTCGAACAGCCTTGGTAGGAAGAATTAAAAACAAGGGCTGGTTTGTAATTAATTAATTAATTCTTGTTAATCATGATATAGTTAACTATAAAATGATTCAATGAAGATCAGAGATTAAAAAAAAGCAATAATTAACATTTCTTCTAGTTCTGACAGGAGAACAGAAATTTACTCATTTATTTATTTTCATTAGCAGCATATGCCTTCTTTTGCTTATACCTTATATAAAATATCAGCTTGAAAGAACTATGTAAAGTTCCACTCTATAGAGTGGGTTTTCCTTAGCTTGCTTTAAACTTCCAAAGGTTTTGGAAAAAAAAAAAAAAAAAAAAAAAAAAAAAGAAAAAAAAAAAAAAGAGGGAAAAAAAGGGAAA